>JASANC010000806.1:0-73627 GCA_030248135.1 Theristus sp. LFF4_11 | reverse complement strand
TGTTGAACCCTATTGAATGAAATATTGTTCAGGAAGGCTCAACTAAGATTTGTGCTAAATTTCAAAGAAATTCATTCACCTGCGCACGAATGACAGAGCAAAACAAAAAGTTTCAAAAATGGACCAGAAAATACCAGATCACGCGATACCGCAGTTAACAAAGGACAACATTCAAAAACTTCGAAATTTGTATGGCGATAACAGCAAACATCAACAACAACGGCAACAGTGTCAACTCAATCAAATTGCTCAAAGTGAGCCTCAATGCATCGCTTGCACCTATCCGTCACAGCCAAAACCGCCTTCTCTAGCATAAAAAAGGTCTACCACGTTCCAAAAACCGGCAAATATAAAAAAACTACAACAAACAAATCGGATTAAAAAAGATCTCGTATATAGTTGCCACGGTAACCGTAAAAACCGTAAAAATACGGGCGGTACGGTTTTACCGTACCGTACCGTGACCGTACCGTGCGATTTTAAAATTTCCAAACCGTACCGAAAACCGTACCGTCATCAAAATACAATTACCGTACCGTTGACCGTACCGTGGCAAAATTTTGGCAAACCGTACCGAAACCGTCGTATTTTTTCCAAAATTGACGGTTTGACCAAGCTTTTTTTGTGTGCGTGCGCTGTGTGGCGTGGCGTGCGTTTGATTTTTCGTTGGTATCATATAGGTTGCATGTCCCACGGATACATAAAAATTTTATTTGTTTTTTTGTGCCGTTGTAAAAATCAACGGCTTTCACATTATTTTTTAGTTTTTTTTGGTGTATACTAAAAAACTAAAATAAAACACGCGCTAATTAATAATTAATGACAATAAAACAGGTCATGAAGATCGATTGTGACTGTGAGAACACTAAACAAACAGCAGTTTTTACAAGATTTTAACTAAAATTCTTGCTTCTAAAAAAACAAAAAGGTGAACAAAAAATTTTCGTTTTTTAAAACAAGAAAAAAAAGAAATATTTTTTTAAAAAAACATTTTGGCCAAAAGAGGGCATAAAAAACACAAATGGGATTGTGCAAATAAACGGGTATCGATTCCCGGCCAGTTCTGTAAAATAAAAAATAAAGGGGCCTCTTCGGGTCAAACTTAGCTACTTTGAAAAATGAAGTTGTCAAACAATCAAGTCACGTTTAAACATGTTTATGTCACGCAGAAAAAGTCTAACGGGAACGACTTCACTTTAACCAAGTTTAACTTAACTAACCGAGAACAAACGGGGGCAGCAAATTCAAATAGCTTAAAAAAATTGTCAACGATTGCAAAATTAGCGAAACAGAGTTATAAAAGAATCATCTTTGACATAGAATTGACACCTAATCGAAAAGCTTGAAACAAACATTTGAAACGTTTGAAAAGCACTTAAAAATCGAAGTCCATTGTCTGATTTTGATTGGGCATGGTTGTTCGACTCAATTAAATTTCAACGCACAGGTAACATGTCATAACGTCATAAGAACAGAACGTGGGTACGAATGAAGCGTCGCTCAAAGCAAAATACAGTGCTAGTTAATCTCTTGCTGCACCTAGAATTAAAAGTTATTTCCACAGATGAATTTACTTTAATAGGAAGCTAATAACTACACGGTGGCGAGTCTTGGTGTGGTGGCGCAGGTGGCCGTGTGGCCGCTGGCCACTTCAGTTTGCAACAGAATGAATGTATGCGGTCCGTCATGCCGTGCCGTGTTCCGCAATCCGGCCGGGGCATGCATTACTTGTTTTGTTTGGCATTACTCATTACTCAAGTTCAAGATCAAGACGACCACAAATAAAATAAACAACCGCAGCATAAAAACAGTGTTTCTGGGCTTGTAACTGCACTGCACAGTGCACACATTTACATATCACTGAAAGAGACACGTAAAAAACGAACGTAAAAGAGCAAAAAACTGTTTTGCAGTGTGCGTGCATAGTATTACTACAAAAAAGAACGTTGAAGGTAACTGAATCTTTCAGCTAGCCACCCGCGTCCCGCAACAACAGCCGTGTACCTGCCAGCTGACTAGCGTTTCACTAATGAACATATGATTTTCCACAGTCAATGCTGTTTTGTCGCCTCGCTCTCAGGACTCAGCTCACCACCGCTACCACAACGAACAGTACGACAACGAATCGGTTTCATTTCCAGGAAAAGGAAAAGGAATATGTATGTGGCATATGAATAAAAATAAATGTATGTGCTGAGTGGAGCAGTGGTGGACCGTCACCGTTCACCGTTAAATGTGTGAGTCGAGCTGAGCTCACTGTCTCTGTTCTGTAATGTTGGTTGAGCAAAGCAAACCCTTTGGCGATTAATAATGTAGCTTGTTGCAATGGCGTAAATTCAAAATCGTTTATTATTATTGCACGCAGCGCAGGCAGATCGTATCTCCGTATTCGTAAAATCACACCCGCCGCGTCCACACATCAACTGAACTCCATTCACTATGCAATTTGTTTCTTTATTATCTTGATTTCACACCTTACGCAGCGCAGGGTTGGTTCAGCTGGTCTGACTCTGGTGCTGTGCTGGTCCACCTTGTGATGTGGTAGATTTAGGTTTCGGTTGGGTCTTCCTGTACTCTTGCTATGGTGTAGGTAGATGGTGTAAGTTTGTGTTTTGTTTTTGTCCCACTGCCGCTTCCATTGCTTGTCTGACTGAACGAGAACGGCGACATACAACACAACAAAATAGCACAGAGAGAAACAAAAAGTGAAGCACAGTGCATTTTAAAACTTTTTAATTTTCAAACCGTAAAAATACGGTTTACCGCCCGTGTAAATTCAAAATCCACGGTAACCGTACCGAAAACCGTACCGTGCGATTTTAAAATTTTCAAACCGTACCGAAAACCGTACCGTTGAGCTTTTCAATTTACCGTACCGTACCGAAACCGTGAAAAAAATTGCGTCTCAAACCGTAAACCGTACCGTGACCAAAAAAGGCCTACCGTGGCAACTGCAGCAAAGAACACATGTAAAAATAAAACAACGTTGAGACTGATTGCATTAATTTGTAAAAATAAAAAAACAAATGTTGGTCGCTAACGTTAAACTGCTTTGTTTCAAAACAGAAATGGAAGGAATTTTGGCCTTGGGGGGCACTTTTTGAATGGTTGATTGTAAACATAAGTTAATTTTGCAAGAAAAAGTATTGAGAAAACAAAAACAATGCGAGCATGTTATAAAATTTTGTACAGTTGGTACTTCGTGCTTAGAGTTGCCACGGTAGGCCTTTTTTGGTCACGGTACGGTTTACGGTTTGAGACGCAATTTTTTTCACGGTTTCGGTACGGTACGGTAAATTGAAAAGCTCAACGGTACGGTTTTCGGTACGGTTTGAAAATTTTAAAATCGCACGGTACGGTTTTCGGTACGGTTACCGTGGATTTTGAATTTACACGGGCGGTAAACCGTATTTTTACGGTTTGAAAATTAAAAAGTTTTAAAATGCACTGTGCTTCACTTTTTGTTTCTCTCTGTGCTATTTTGTTGTGTTGTATGTCGCCGTTCTCGTTCAGTCAGACAAGCAATGGAAGCGGCAGTGGGACAAAAACAAAACACAAACTTACACCATCTACCTACACCATAGCAAGAGTACAGGAAGACCCAACCGAAACCTAAATCTACCACATCACAAGGTGGACCAGCACAGCACCAGAGTCAGACCAGCTGAACCAACCCTGCGCTGCGTAAGGTGTGAAATCAAGATAATAAAGAAACAAATTGCATAGTGAATGGAGTTCAGTTGATGTGTGGACGCGGCGGGTGTGATTTTACGAATACGGAGATACGATCTGCCTGCGCTGCGTGCAATAATAATAAACGATTTTGAATTTACGCCATTGCAACAAGCTACATTATTAATCGCCAAAGGGTTTGCTTTGCTCAACCAACATTACAGAACAGAGACAGTGAGCTCAGCTCGACTCACACATTTAACGGTGAACGGTGACGGTCCACCACTGCTCCACTCAGCACATACATTTATTTTTATTCATCATATGCCACATACATATTCCTTTTCCTTTTCCTGGAAATGAAACCGATTCGTTGTCGTACTGTTCGTTGTGGTAGCGGTGGTGAGCTGAGTCCTGAGAGCGAGGCGACAAAACAGCATTGACTGTGGAAAATCATATGTTCATTAGTGAAACGCTAGTCAGCTGGCAGGTACACGGCTGTTGTTGCGGGACGCGGGTGGCTAGCTGAAAGATTCAGTTACCTTCAACGTTCTTTTTTGTAGTAATACTATGCACGCACACTGCAAAACAGTTTTTTGCTCTTTTACGTTCGTTTTTTACGTGTCTCTTTCAGTGATATGTAAATGTGTGCACTGTGCAGTGCAGTTACAAGCCCAGAAACACTGTTTTTATGCTGCGGTTGTTTATTTTATTTGTGGTCGTCTTGATCTTGAACTTGAGTAATGAGTAATGCCAAACAAAACAAGTAATGCATGCCCCGGCCGGATTGCGGAACACGGCACGGCATGACGGACCGCATACATTCATTCTGTTGCAAACTGAAGTGGCCAGCGGCCACACGGCCACCTGCGCCACCACACCAAGACTCGCCACCGTGTAGTTATTAGCTTCCTATTAAAGTAAATTCATCTGTGGAAATAACTTTTAATTCTAGGTGCAGCAAGAGATTAACTAGCACTGTATTTTGCTTTGAGCGACGCTTCATTCGTACCCACGTTCTGTTCTCATGACGTTATGACATGTTACCTGTGCGTTGAAATTTAATTGAGTCGAACAACCATGCCCAATCAAAATCAGACAATGGACTTCGATTTTTAAGTGCTTTTCAAACGTTTCAAATGTTTGTTTCAAGCTTTTCGATTAGGTGTCAATTCTATGTCAAAGATGATTCTTTTATAACTCTGTTTCGCTAATTTTGCAATCGTTGACAATTTTTTTAAGCTATTTGAATTTGCTGCCCCCGTTTGTTCTCGGTTAGTTAAGTTAAACTTGGTTAAAGTGAAGTCGTTCCCGTTAGACTTTTTCTGCGTGACATAAACATGTTTAAACGTGACTTGATTGTTTGACAACTTCATTTTTCAAAGTAGCTAAGTTTGACCCGAAGAGGCCCCTTTATATTTTTATTTTACAGAACTGGCCGGGAATCGATACCCGTTTATTTGCACAATCCCATTTGTGTTTTTTATGCCCGCTTTTGCACAAAAATGTTTTTTAAACAATATTATTTCAGTTTCTACTGTTTAAAAATTGCAAATTTGTGTTCACCAAAATTTTGCTTTTTGAAAGTCACAGAATTTTAGTTAAAATCTTGTAAAAACTGCTGTTTGTTTAGTGTTCTCACAGTCACAATCGATCTTCATGACCTGTTTTATTGTCATTAATTATTAATTAGCGCGTGTTTTATTTTAGTTTTTTAGTATACACCAAAAAAAACTAAAAAATAATGTTTAAGCCGTTGATTTTTACAACGGCACAAAAAAACAAATAAAATTTTTATGTATCCGTGGGACATGCAACCTATATGATACCAACGCAAAGCAAACGCACGCCACGCCACACACAGCGCACGCACACAAAAAAAGCTTGGTCAAACCGTCAATTTTGGAAAAAATACGACGGTTTCGGTACGGTTTGCCAAAATTTTGCCACGGTACGGTCAACGGTACGGTAATTGTATTTTGATGACGGTACGGTTTTCGGTACGGTTTGGAAATTTTAAAATCGCACGGTACGGTCACGGTACGGTACGGTAAAACCGTACCGCCCGTATTTTTACGGTTTTTACGGTTACCGTGGCAACTATATACGAGATCTTTTTTAATCCGATTTGTTTGTTGTAGTTTTTTTATATTTGCCGGTTTTTGGAACGTGGTAGACCTTTTTTATGCTAGAGAAGGCGGTTTTGGCTGTGACGGATAGGTGCAAGCGATGCATTGAGGCTCACTTTGAGCAATTGGATTGAGTTGACACTGTTGCCGTTGTTGTTGATGTTTGCTGTTATCGCCATACACATTTCGAAGTTTTCTTTTGAATGTTGTCCTTTGTTGACCGGTGGTATCGCGTGATCTGGCATTTTCTGGTCCATTTTTGAAACTTTTGTTTTGCTCTGTCATTCGTGCGCAGGTGAATGAATTTCTTTGAAATTTAGCACAAATCTTAGTTGAGCCTTCCTGAACAATATTTCATTCAATAGGGTTCAACACAACTCGAGAAATAACGCGTCAAACACCTACCCACTACTTCTGAAACACCCTGTAGAGACGAACCGGAGGTACCTGGCAAGGCAGGAATGAATGAGAATGATGGGTCGTTTCAATCTTCACGCCATAGCTTGGCGACGTAATTTGTTTTGGCAATAAATCTGAAAATGGAATTTGCAGCGCATTTGATTTTCTTGATCTGCGTGCTTATTATTAAATAAAACAAAAATTGCATGGGTGCTGCTCTGCTAAAAACAGAGCGTGCTAAAAACTAAGCCTAAGCCTAAGCAAGGCCGCGATCGTCCCAGGCCGCGATCGTCCCAGGCCGCGATCGTCCCAGGCCGCGATCGTCCCAGGCCGCGATCATCCCAGGCCGCGATCATCCCAGGCCGCGATCATCCCAGGCCGCGATCATCCCAGGCCGCGATCATCCCAGGCCGCGATCATCCCAGGCCGCGATCATCCCAGGCCGCGATCATCCCAGGCCGCGATCATCCCAGGCCGCGATCATCCCAGGCCGCGATCGTCCCAGGCCGCGATCGTCCAGGCCGCGATCGTTCAGGCCGCGATCGTCCAGGCCGCGATCTTTCAGGCCGCGATACTTCGGCCGCGATGCTTCGGCCGCGATCTAATGGGCCGCGATCTAACGCACGCCATTGTGTATAGTTCAGTTTTTGCGTTAGCTTCTGTGAAAATCAATTCCTCTCAACAAAACTTCAATTGTCATCATCTCATTTCGTTTCGTTTCATTTTATTCGGCGCTCATAAGCGTCAGGCAAATGCACAAGGAAACAGGTTCCAATAAACATCTCAATAATCAACCGCCAACTATCAATGTCATTGCCCGTACTCAGTGCTTGGTTGCCACTTTTTTTTCTAGGCATCGTCGCTGCAAACGGTTTGTTTGACCTCGTCTTTTTCTTTGTCTTTGTCATGTTTCATCCGTTTCCCTCAGCATCGTTTTTGAGATTGACAACGGACACTATCCTATGTACACTTTTGTGAATGGCGTCACAAAAAGTCTCACAAATTCTTTAGAAGATGACTGTGACGTTCTGCGACGCAACATTATGCGGGTGCAGAAAAACACCGATGATCCACCGTTGATAAAGGCGCCTGTGCCACAGCCGAAGCAGTGGGAAAATAAAAAACGTTGCTATTACATTTCGAGCACACAGATGAACTGGGGAGATGCCATGACAAGGTGCAGGCACCTGCAATACCCGAGAAGCCAGGTGAGAGAAAAAACTTTTCAGCATTTGGGATAATAACAAAAAAAATAAACCTTTTCACATTTTAGCATGAGCCTTATCTGCATGGACACCTTGTGTGGCCAGAAACAGCTAACATCGTCAAATATCTGCGCAAACTGTTCAAGGTTTGGTCTATGTATTTAAGCGGCATTCATACAATGTTTTTTAAGCACGCGCGGCTATTAAACACTGCAAAACGCGTTCGCGTTGTTTCATTAGCGCCCCCAACAGGAGAATGATAGCTATGCGCTTTTTACGCATTCGCAACGCGCGTGCAGCTATGGGGCTGCTACGCAACAACACGCGTTCGCAAAGTTCATCAGCGCACCCAACAACTGCTCCATAGCTATGCGGCTTTTTATGCATTCGGAACGTGCTTCTAGCTGCAGCACAGCTGCACAGTGCGTGCGCGTTCTAGATAAATTATTTACGCGCCGTCAAACTAATAAACTTTATAGATCTGGAAGTAAAAAAGCGCACAGCTGGTGAAGCAAATGAGCAGGTATTGCTGATCAAAACACCCAGTGTTGACGTGAAACATCACTATGCCGCTGGGCATGTGTGACAAGTGCTCTGCATTGCACGGCAGTGGCACGCAATAGCCATCAGATGCCAACAGCTTTTTCAGTGTTCAGAATTTCGATTTTTAGCTTCAGGAAATCAGAAAAACTGTTCCGGAGTCCGGACGTCCATCCATTCAAAAAGTCCAAATGCTGTCTTTGGGATTTTTTGACCAACAGACTACTTTTCAAAGCATTTTCAAAAAAGTTTTAAAGGTGCAACTATCCAAAAAACAGACCAAGAATAGCATACTCAGAGCATAATATATTTTTTTGGCTTTTTTTTTAAATTTGGTCACTGGTTTTCACCTGTTTTTTCAATAATTTTTTCACAAAATCCTTTTCCAGGCGTTGAGTTGACTTGAGTTGAGTTTTGCGTTTCGTGCTCTGATCGATCAGCCGAGTCCGTGAACATCTGAATATTTTCTTGCATTCGGTCAACCATGATGCCAGAATCGGATGACGACGAAATACACAGAAATTCACCGAACTTTTTATTGAGAAAGTGCGAGAACGACAGATTCTTTGGGGCGTGAAAAGTCGCAGTTTCAAATTTGCCAAACAGAAAGAGGTCGATTGGAATAAATTGGCGACGGAGCTAAATTGAAGCACAGCAATGCGGCAGCTAAAAACACTTTTTGAATGCACAAAACGTCGTGCAGCTATGCGGCGCCTCTGTGGGCACTAATTGCACAAATCGCATTCAATAAATCACGCAGCTGCCCCCACAGCTACTGGGGCTTTGCGAACCCGTTTGCATCATTAGCGCACGCAACAGGTGCTGCGTAGCTCTGCGGCGTTTTGCGCGTTCGCGTAAGCATAGTCTCGTTGCTCGCGGGGCAGCTGTTAATTCAAACTGTATGAATGCGCCTTTAGAATATAAAAATTAATATCAGTTTTTGTGTACATTGTTATTGCAGTGGATATCATATTTACATTAATTTCGGGGGTGTTCAACGAAAACAAAAGAAATTTATAGTCTGCATCTTTTTTTATAATATGCAGGCAACTCACCCGGAAGAGTTATTGCTTGTTTTTTCTCATTTGAAAAGATTTCATGAAAGTGAAAAAAGTGCGTGACTGCAAAAATTTGTGTGTGCTGAAACGGTGTGAAAAACAACCCACGGAATTTCAAACGCGGTTTTCACCCAACCTTTTTAACTGCCGCGCCCTGTCCGGTAGGGTTCATTATCAGAAAGACGGTTGGCCTGTCGTACTAAATCAAACCATTGAGGTTGGCAGACATTGCCTAAACTAGCCTAAACCAAAACCTAATCCTAAAGCCTAATTCAAAACTAAACATTATCCTAACCTAATCCTAACCTAAGCCAAGCCTTTTGAAGAAGGAAGATGTCAGAACAATTGCGTTTTGAACATGTTCTTGTTGGGGCCGGAGCGTGTGCACGCGCGCTAGTGGATCGTGAGCATGCGCATGCCGATGCCCGTGCGCGTGCGCTTTAGTAATGAAGCTTTAGGAGACAGACAGATGATAGAGACCTTTTTAGGTATGGGGTGTACCTACCTGTCAGGGTGCCAATTTTTGGGGGGTGGGGTGTGAGTGGGTCCACCCAGGCCGCCTGCTGGGGGGTGCACCGGATGCTTATTGGTTCATAGGGGGTGGCACCTCTCCCCCACCACCCACCCCCGCCTTTTTCATTGCAAATTTTTCAATGAAAACGTATAATCTTTTTTCAATGAAACATTTGTTTGTAAAACTTATATATAGTTCATATTATGCACATGGGAACCAAAAATCATGAGTTTCGAAGAAAAATATGTGATTAAAAAAACAATCGTGACTTTTTAAACAAAAATTTGTGATTTTGGGATAATAAAAACGTATAATTTTTTCAATGAAACAGTTGTTTGTAAAACTAAATAACCTCATATTTAGTGCATATTATGCACCTGGAAACCAGAAATCATGGTTTTCAAAGAAAAGTACCGTATTACCTCTAATAAACCCCCATGGGGGTTTATTTCTTCAGCGACTTCTGGGGGTGGGGGTTTATTTTTGGGGGGGCTTTATTTTTTGGGTGGGGGTTTATTTGGAAACCATTTTTAGGAGTGGGCAAAATGGCAAAAATACCTTCCATGGCAGGAAGGAAGTCGCAGAAACTTCTACTCTACACAGAAATTTCCTTTTACAACAGCCTTTTGTAATGAAATTACCATTAACTCATCCATTTGGGGCCTTTGGTAGCACAATTTCATCATTTTCACTGCAACCAGCCACTGAATTCGCTGGGTATGTGTTTCAAACAGGTTTCAATAATCCCCCATGGGGGATTATTTTGGAGGGGGGAATATTTGGAAACTTGTCGAGGGGGTGGGGGTTTATTTTGGGGGGCGGGTTTAATTTGGGGGGGGGTTAATAGAGGTAATACGGTATGTGATTTCTGGAAAAAACAATCGTGACTTTAGACTTACTTAGACTTAGTTCGTCGCTCCGCGTAGCGCGGCTCCCGTTGTTCGGGCTTCGACGCCGTTCACCACCGTTCCGGTTTTGTACGTGATCGCCTCGATGTTTGCCGACCATCGCTGCCTGTCGTTCGCGCTCGCCTGAATAGTGCGGTACCAACTGCTGTAGTCGCCTCGCTTCTCAGCCGTCTCCGAACGCGGAAACAGAATGCGCCCTCTCGCGTTGGTGTAGAGCGGTTTTGTCTCAGTTTTTTGTGATCTCTCGCCACGTCACCTTCGGTCGCCCTCGTGCCCGCCGCCAGTCACGCTCCGCGCACGCCATGATCGCCCGCGCGGGAATGCGGCTCGGACTCATGCGCGCCACATGCCCCAGCTACCGTAGACGTCGCAGCTGAATCAGCTGCGTGATGTCGCCCTGAGTGTCCGCCTTCGGCCCGAATGCGCGACGTTGCACGGTTTTATTTGTGACGCGATCATGACTTTTTAAACAAAAATTTGTGATTTTGGGAACATTGTACTTTCGGAGGGGTGGGTACCCACGGGGTGGAGGGGTGCCGAGTCGGGAAGGGGGTGGGGGTACCCAGGAGTACACAGACTAGGAGCTGCCTTTCCCAAAAATGCCAAAGCCAGTCTGTGTGCAATTGACAAAAGTAAAATAGAATAGCACGAACAAAATAAAGAATTTTTAAAACAGATCAAATTGATACACATTGGGTTTGCAAACTTCTTTTTCTCTCATTCAAATTTCGCGCACGCTCCTTGCGCCCTGAAAAAAAGACGTCATGTTTAGCCGGTTATGTGATATATTTCGTTCGTTTTCTTTAAATGGTCTTGAAAACTATTTTGGAACCCGTTCACATGCGTTTGCATGCAGAGCTGGCAGCACATTTCAGGGATTTCGCAGCACCTTCATGCTGAACTGAATGAACTGCGACGTGTCGGTTAACGACACAGTTTCGTGCATGCGTTTTTTATATGCTGTTGCGCTTTTTTCGGAATGTGCCTGCATGTCCATTATTATCTTCATAGAAAACGTTACCGGAAATGCTACGCTACGAAAGCAGATCCCTACCATAGGACGCGTTTGAATAAAGGCACGTCACATTTCAATTTGATGTTCTCTGGTGCATTTTTTTACTCGTTTGCAGCAAAACAAGCCTGAGCGCTGGTGGACTGGTGTCGCGCGTGAATGGGAATTAACTGGAGCTTTCTTCTATAGCGGTTACTCAACGGAACACTTGAAGCTCAATGATTTGCAGTCAGCTTTAATCAACGATGCCCTTGCCAAACCCAAAGCTGCTAAAAATTGTGTGTTCTTTTCGACCACTGACGACAAGTTCGAGGTGACTCACTGCAGCGATCATTGCAAATTCGTTTGTGATGTCGACGTCAACAGATCGTTCGGCACTGGTCAGTCAGTGACACAAGCTTGGGTAGATTTTAGAAAAGTCAAAATTGATAATTACCCACACTCGGCCAACAGAGTACAACACGTTGAGCTGGAAACTTTGCACAAGAAAAGTGAATGTCTGCAGACGGTAATTATCTGGATATGAATAACCTCTGTGTAGTCTCGCTAAAATTAGTTCAACAAGTGTCCTAGTTCTATGTATCTGGATGTGGTAAACAGAACAAGCAAACGTTTTTGCTTTCTCTTGCCCACTCTGTTCATGTAAGTACATGTACAGTGTCCATGATAATTGACCCATCTGACAGAAATGCGAAAGGATGCGGACAAATGCACAATTGCGTCGTAGCGGTTAAGAAAGATGCGCTATGGTGTTTTTCGCATGTTGCCTCAACTGTCTTGAAACCTTAAAACTGATTTACATTTTAGCTGAAAAACGGTTTTTACTGAGGTTGTTAAAATCGGTTCTATTAGCTACAAGTATTCTATTTTATTCTTTGTCTCCCTCATGCTTTTTTCAAACGCTCCCATCCTGTTGAACAAAACCCATACGCGCATTCTAACTGTGGTAATCGTTTACCTTCAACTGAAACCGTGCAGCACGTCACTTCAGCTCACGTGGTGAACGGGCCAAGTAGCTGGAGCATGGGCGCGTGCATGCGCGCTGCACGTGCTTGTGTTATGGCTGCTTGGTCCTGGGCTCGCTCCCACGCAATGTGGAATGCAATGGAACACGAATGCAATGCGTGATAAGAAAGTTTATGCCATGAAAACGCTGTCTTTTTGCTGATGATTTTTAGTATGTTTACTGTGTATTTTTTTGTAAATAAAACTTGAATCAACTGAATCAACAGTACGTCGCAATACACGTCATCATTTATGAGTCCGTATCACTCTGTACGTCGACGTGCGTCGGCGTCAGGGCGGCTAAATGTGCTTAAGCCAGAACACGCATTTGCTTCCACCATAGTGTTTTGCGTCCATCATGTTCATGTAACAAAAAAGCCGTTGGATAAAGATTATCTGTTGAAATGTTTAGCTTATCCGTACGAAGACTGCACGGACTGGCTGAAGTGTATCGGTGGCAGTGTGCCAGTGTACGAAGGATGGATAAGCGGAAGAATGACGTGGCGTTGCAAGTGTACCAACCAAAGCAAACACGATGCAACACAACGCAGATGCAATGGTAAGAACTAAAGTAGACTCTTTTTCGCCATGACACGGTTACATGGAGAAGCAATTTTTCACGGAACGGCAACGGTACGGTAATTTGAAAAAAATTCGACGATACGGTATGGGTACGGTTTCGTCATTTTGTAAAAACTAAACGGACGGTTACGGTACGGTACACCTTGGGTGGAGGTAAATTGGGGAAAAACTGATATACGATTTAAAAAAATTAAAAAAACTTGTTGCGTTTTGTACAGTATTTGTAATGCTATGTTTAAGCAGCCGCCTTTTTGCGTACCTTTCTGTCTTTAATTTGCTGCAGGTTGGTTTTGGTAATGTAACTGCGTGGTGTCACGTGATGTTGTGCTTATAAAGCCGAGATTTGTGTGTCATTTGCAGGCCACTGTAGGTTCAGTCTGGGTTCAGTAGTTTTACTGTTAACAGTTTTCGGATCTTGAGTACCAATGAGGACTGCCTCGTTTCTGATTAACCAAAAAGCGTGTGGTTTATTAACAGCTTGATTTATCGATAGCTGATGAAAATGTATCGTAAGTAAAGTCAATCAAGTGTCATACGTCACTGGACGTCAATGGTGTAGCAAACCATAGACCAATTAACTATTATCGTTTTTATTAAACGTGACCCAATATGCGTTTGCACGCACAGATAGAGAAAATGTTTCATGGCTGCGCGGCAATTTGAAATCAGCAAACCTTAACGTATTCTGACTGCAGATTTCTGCAAGAAATTGGGGAAAAAACTAATCAGAATCTTTTGTCACTAAATAATTTTATTTTATTTTGTATTCGAACTGCGTTCGGGCGCGAAACAATTTTTCAGCTGTGCGGCTTTTCCACACATCATTCAACATTACTCCGCCTCCTTCACACGAAAAGATACTATTTTCATTTCTTTGACTGAACTTTTCTTAAATTCCTTGACAAAATTCTCGATATCATGCGGATGCGCGAGCGAGCGCCAGCGAGCGGACAGCGCATCACGCATAATATGAGCCGTTATCCCCTCGCGCGCTTTTTTCAAATTTGCTCGCTGCGTCCAGCGAGCATAGTATAAGCTACAAACCTGCTCCTGTGCACACGAAACGAACACCCAAAGTTGTGCTTGGAGCCGCGAAAAAATTTTTATCGGACAACTTTTCATACGCTGTAGACACGAAAAACCTATTCTGAAATTTATGTTACTTATTTTTGTTTCTATTTTTTTTTCTGGTATGTAATCATATGTGTTCGCCCTTTCAATTTTTACCTGCGACACTTTCACAGTCAAACAAAAATGTTTCCTGGGGTAATTTCACCTGGAGATTTTGAAAATTGGGTTAATTTTTTGCCCTGACCCACTTTTTGGGTAAAAAATGGGCATTTTTCAAAAATCGAAGGGTTTTTACCTGGTTTCAAGTGTTCGCCCTTTCAATTTTTAGCTGGGACACTTTCACAGTTGAACAAAAATGTTTCCTAGGGTAATTTCATCCGTATTTTCTGAAAATTTAGTTTATTTTTTTGCCCGGGCACTTTTTTGAGTTAAAATTGTGCATTTTTGAAAGTTCGTAGCATTTTGACTGAGTATCAGTTTTCACTCTTACAAATTTTGTCTGAGCTACGAAAAATAATAGGAAAAAGGTCTAGTCCGTAGTAATTCAATGCGCTGATCACGGATTTTGGGTTAGTTTTCTTACGTGAGCAACTCTAGATGCTGAATCGTGACGATTTCCGGCGAATCGGCCGTGGAAATCGGCGAAATCGGTCCAGAAATGAAAAACAAGAAAACTATGTTTTCCAGTGTAATTCAATGCGCTGATCACGGATTTTGGGTTAGTTTTCTTATGTGAGCAACTCTAGATACCGAATCGTGACGATTTCGGGCGAATCGGCCGTCGAAATTGGCGAAATCGGTCCAGAAACGAAAAACAAGAAAAGGGTGTTTTCCAGAGTAATTCAATGCGCTGATCACGGATTTTGGGTTAGTTTTCTTACGTGAGCAACTCTAGATACCGAATCGTGACGATTTCGGGCGAATCGGCCGTCGAAATTGGCGAAATCGGTCCAGAAACGAAAAATAAGAAAAGGGTGTTTTCCAGGGTAATTCAATGCGCTGATTACGAATTTTGGGTTAGTTTTTTATGCAAGCAACTCTAGATGCTGAATCGTGACGATGTCGGGCGAATCGGCCGTGGAAATCGGCGAAATCGGTCCAGAAACGAAAAACAAGGAAAAAATGTTTTCCAGGGTAATTCAATGCGCTGATCACGGATATTGGGTTAGTTTTCTTACGTGAGCAACTCTAGATGCTGAATCGTGACGATTTCGGGCGAATCGGCCGTGGAAATTGGCAAAATCGGTCCAGAAACGAAAAACAAGAAAAGGGTGTTTTCCATGGTAATTCAATGCGCTGATCACGGATTTTTGATTAGTTTTCTTATGTGAGCAACTCTAGATACTGAATCGTGACGATTTCGGGCGAATCGGTCGTGGAAATTGGCGAAATCAATCCGGATACGAAAAACGAGAAAAAGATGTTTTCCAGGGTAATTCAATGCGGTGATCACGGATTTTGGTTAGTTTTCTTACGTGAGCTACTCTAGATGCTGAACCGTGACGATTTCGGGCGAATCGGCCGTGGAAATTGGCGAAATCGGTCCAGAAACGAAAAATAAGAAAAGGGTGTTTTCCAGGGTAATTCAATGCGCTGATCACGGATTTTGTGTTAGTTTTTTCAAGTGAGCAACTCTAGTTACAGAATCGTGACGATTTGGGGCGAATCGGCAGTGGAATTTAGTGAAACCGGTCCAGAAATGAAAAACAAGAAATCGGTGTTTTCCATGGTAATTCATTGCGCCGATCACGGCTTTTGGGTCAGTTTTCTTATGTGAGCAATTCTAGGTACTGAATCGTGACGATTTTGGGCGAATCGGCCGTAAAAATAGCATAGACGAAATTGGCCTAAAAACGAAAAATGAAAAACCTGAGTTGTCCGGGGTTTAGAAGAATGTGTGACCAACGTATTGTGATTTTGGTCCGACCTTTGGGGCTTATGTAAAAGTCAGAATATTATCTAAAAATGCGGGAGACGCATATAAAAGGAGGAATATGGCCTTGTGTAAGCAGTGAAAGACTTGGCTCGACAACGCTTTTCAAGTCTCTGATGTGGTACACACGGATACAAGTACATAAGAGTCATATTTTTGCGCCGTTTATTTTTTATTTCGGTTGCAAGTGGCAACCCTCGTACATTGTAGACAAATGAAACTTTCACATTTGCTTTTTTCTAGCTTTTAGCGACCTCTAAAACTACTAAAATAACGATCAGACTTTAGATCGCTGACACTGGTTTGCACAAAGTGTATCGCAGAGGCATTGGGAACGCAAGGTGTCCTTCTGTGGCAAAGGCAATGACTGACCGGTTTATCCTGTCACAAGAGTTTGGTAAAAAGGGTGAAAATCAACGGAAGACAACACTTTTTGCACTGGTGCTGCTGTATGCACAGCGGTGCGTACGTCAGCAACAACGATAAAGCTACATGCAGCAATGTTTTGCAATCTCTGATGTTTCTGTTTTTTGCACAGAATTTACAGTATAGCCGATTAAACATGGCAGTTTTTTTCAGGGTGCAAGGAGCGCGCGAATTTTGAATGAAAGAAAAAGAAGTTCAGAAACCAAATTGTATGCCAAATTTGACGCGTTTTTTTAAACTAATGGATTATCCGTATTATTCTGTTCATTCTTTCTCCCTTGCACACATGATTGGAAATTATGTTGGCATTTTTGAAAAAGACAACTCCTAGTCAGCGACTAATCCCGCCTTGATGGACTGCCTCATTTATTCGGCCATGCTGTACAGAATTTCGCACATGATGTGATTTTAGACTAAACTGAAGAGGACAATTGAAAAATATCTAGATAACTTCAAAGTTTTTACGCTTTTCAGCAAGCTTTTAAACAACAAACGCGGCGCAAAAATATGACTCTTATGTACTTGTATCCGTGTGTACCACATCAGAGACTTGAAAAGCGTTGTCGAGCCAAGTCTTTCACTGCTTACACAAGGCCATATTCCTCCTTTTATATGCGTCTCCCGCATTTTTAGATAATGTTTGTGCGTCTACTGCCAACAAACAAGACGACCAATGCAAAGGTGTGTCATCGATTGACAAAACAGAACGTTGATAAACTACCGATTACGTTATCTGCAGGGTATTGCAAAAAACTACCGGGTCAAACTAACATTCTCGAATATGCTTCATTTCGAACAGCAAAAGAGTGGCGGTTTATTGGACTAGAGAACAACCAAGTTCACTTATATACGTACAATATCATATACCGTATTACCCCCATTAACCCCCCCCCACCATTAATCCCCCCCCCCCACCAATAAACCCCCACCCCCACGACAAGTTTCCGAATAATCCCCCACAAATAATCCCCCATGGGGTTTAATTGGAAACCTGTTTGAAACACATACCCAGCAAATTCAATGACTGAATGCAGTGACATCGGTGAAATTGTGCTACCAAAGCCCCCAAAGGGATGAGTTAATGGTAATTGTCCACCCTCGTGGCCTGGTGGTAGTGCGTTAGACTACAGTCTGTGCGCTCGGGGGATCGAGCCCCGCCGAGGGGTGTATAGGCACTTAATGACAGAGAAAACTCGATGGGCGCCCTACTCAATGGCGTTCTGTACGCTTCTCTGGGTTAGCCCTGGCTAAAAACATCGCCTAAAAATCACAACAACAACAACAACAACAACAACAACAACAACAACAACAACAACAACAACAACAACAACAACAACAACAACAACAACAACAACAACAACAACAACAACAACAACAACAACAACAACAACAACAACAACAACAACAACAACAACAACAACAACAACAACAACAACAACAAATTTCATTACAAAAGGCTGTTATAAAAGGAAATGTAGAGTAGAAGTTTCTGCGACTTTCTTGCCTGCAAGCAAGGTATTTTTGCCATTTTTCAACCAACCTGCCCCCCCTAGAACTTGTTTGTAAATAAACCCCCCCCCTCACCAATAACCCCCCCCTAAAAGTCGCTGATGACTATTAATACCCCATGGGGGTTTATTGGAGGTAATACGGTATTGTCTTGAAAATTTTTGAGTTTTAAAGCAAAATTTGAACACAATCAACATTGTCAAGCAGTGTTCCAAATTTTCTGTTAAAATGCAGAACCAAACACGACAGGGTGGTTGTTAAGCGTGCCCATTGTAGTTATTATACCCTGTATATTGGATTATTGTAGTTATTATACCCCGCGGCCTGGACTGGAAGATAGGATTCCTCAAATAAATTTGTAATATCAGTCATTCGTTGTCAGGTTTTAAGGTTTCCAGAAAACGGCGGAGCCTGCGAAACATTCAGTGATTCTGTTTTTTTCTGAACTTCTGAACCTTCTGTTGATTATTTTTATAAAAAAATTTCAGCGCTACCAAACGTTTCGTGCACCAAGGGTGAGATCTGCACAGGTGGCAGCGAGTGTGCCAATGGAACGTGCCGATGTCCAATTGCCACGGGCGCAACAACCCCCAAACTAGAAAACAACACATGTTACAGTTGCGTTATCTTTTAACAAAACAACACACGCTAAAAAAACAACGGTTTTTAAATAAAAACAAGATACACGTTACTTACTGCTTGGAAATTTGCAAATCCTCTTCACTAGCAAGCTTCTTTCTAAGTTGAATTGAAAGTTGCACAAGAACAAGAAATACCATGCTGGAAAAACACCATACAACTTTTGGAATGAAGAACTCTTGTGAAAAATTTCACACAACTTTTCACAGAACAAAGAATTTTATTTTTAGAAAAGCAAACAATCCAGAAAAAAGTTCTGAGGAAAGTTCTGTGCAGAGCACTTTAAAATGCAGCCAACTTGTTGAACAGCAGGCTTCATCGACGGTGTGTGTCGTTCTGGTGGTCCACCAATCTGCTTGAATGGCAGCGTGTGCGGTAAAAATGAACGCTGCGTTTGTGCTTCTGGTGCTTTCAAAGATCAGCACAAATGCAAAGGTGAGTGCTTCGACTAATGGAATACAGCTATTTTTTATCAGTTTTGTTCCAACGTTTGTTATCTTAAAGCTATTGTATAACGATGGGCGTCACTTTTGCAAAAAAAGTACAGCTGCGTACAACGGCACATGTGAACACGGAGAAGAATGTGTGGCTGGCACCGACTGCAATCCACTGACGCATCGTTGTGATTGCGAGTACAACAATAAACAGTACAACGAACGAACACGAATGTGTGCCGGTGAGGAAAAGTCAATGTGAAATTGCTTCTTAGTCACCACACACGATCAGCGATTAAAGTACAACATGTTGCTATGTTACAAAACTACGTTTTTTCTCGCATACTGCGAAATCATTACAATCGTTAAAGGACTCACTGGTGGCAGTTGCGCGAATGTAAGATGTCAGTACGGAAGTAGATGCAACGAGAACGAAATTTGCGAATGTGAAGTGGGTGTGCCACGCAACGGCCTTTGTCTGGGTCAGTGTATCACGATCATCACTGGCATAAAGATTCAAACTAAGAAAAAAACGTGCCTTCGAGTGTGCAGCAATTCGCCAACATGTACATGGTGAACCAAAAAGGTTCCAACTTCAAACTGCTCTCACTGGCTTGTGCTGGGACCTCGTGACTTAAAATTTGGAACACTGTTAGAGCACTTTAGGAGGGTTTTTGTGTTCTAATTTTTTTGGCTTACACTTTTCAGTTCATTTTTAGAGTGTAATTTTTATAAAATAATTTTTTTACAAAAAATGTTTATAAACGGACTTCCGAACTGAAATTGTCACGTCAGTCAACTTGAATTTTGTACAAAAATGCCGAACCACTGTGGAAAAGTAATTCGCATATATTCCCACCAATTAGCAGACAAGACTCGCTGCTCTGCCATCCACTTAACCACGATGACAGCAAAGACAGAAAATAAAAAAGAAGGTTCAGATGCAATTCAGCATGTTCAAATGCATTTTCAAGCTACTGTATGTGCGTATTGCTTTTTTCATCTTTTTTGTGTTGTGAACACTTGGGTTGTCACCAACGTTCGTCATTTAATTTTTGTTACAGGTAAATCAACCCTCTGCATTTCATCATGTTTTCCAGATATTCTGCTGTAGTGAGTGATAGGGGCAACAAACTGCAGAAAAATTCTGTCAGGAAAACTTCCAAATGTTTTATAGTGTTCCAATTTTCAGCTCGAAACAACTCAACACAAAGCCTGTGAGAGAATTTTGAAATTGGAACCTTTTTTGGTTCACCCTGTGAACCTAACGACGCGCTTATTCATTCAATGAAAGTGCCAGCTACCCTGCTTAGCACTAAAAACGCACAGACAAGGTTAGGCAGTAACATAAAAGAAGAAACCTACAATTTTTGTAAAAATGATAATTGGGTCTAGGGGGTGCGTGTCACCGGCAAACCGAAAAATCATGATTTTTGAACAAAAATTGTCAATTATGGGGGTGCCACGTTGTGAAGGGTCGGGGCTACCCTCGGGGGCGTTCTGGGATTAGGGGGTATCGCGGGAAATAGGGGAAAATTTGCGCACAGTCGTTGAGTTTTAAAAACAAATCAAATGCGATTTTTTTTATCCAAACAGTGATGCAACGGTCTTTTCACCTTCAGTACCACATGGTGCAGCATGTGGCATTGGGAGGCAATGTTCTCATCTGAACGAGTGCAATGTCAACGAATACCAAAAGTGTGTGTGCATCGCAAAAACCATTTTGGATAATGCTACAAGTACATGCAAAGGTATATGCAAACCAATTTCTGGTTGCACATGGTTGGATTCATACCGGTTTATCCGCGAGTTTATTGGGGGTTGCAAAAACTTTTAAATGTTACATGTTTATCTATTTTTTTCATTTCAGCATTAATTAATGGACCCTGTCTTGATAGCACCGACTGCTTGCATGGCACTGGCAGCGTGTGTAACGACTTAACATGCGGATGCACCTATGGAGCTGTAGCTGTCAAAGACGCAAACGGCCAGCTCCATTGCACAAGTTTGTTTCATGTGCATCTCAGAATCACTTGACTACCGAGCAATTTTAGTCATACGCTATTAAGTAATAAAAGATCGTTTTTGACTAAAAATCATTCGCAAATAACCGGCATATAAACTGGAGAAAGCATTTTGTTCGTCTGTTTTGTTTGTTTTCGCGTGAGTGCATTTTACACCATAATTTTAGGCAACCCATTTGGCAGCTGTCGCAATGGCGAACGTTGCTCGAATGGCACCAGCTGTCACTTGGAGACATTCGTTTGCGAGTGCATCGGCGCTAGCACTCACTTTGAAGAAAGCGACCGACACTGCCACGGTTTGCCAATTTGAAAATGTTCAACGTTTTACGCAAAATTAATAGAAGTGCGGCAAAAATATAATTTGAACTTTAACATTTGTAGAAGTTATTATGAAGCAAAAACAATTGAGCCGATTTACTTGAAAGTGTCGGACTGAGATGACGTCAAAGTGCACCAAAACATTCACAGCAAACCGGACTTTCAATTTGGCTGATCTCTTCTTGGTAAAAAATACATTAAAGGGCAAACTACTATGATAGAACTGAAATTCTAGTAACGGTGCATGACAACGGATCGTTTTTTTACAGAATTGCGTCATTTTGGTGCGACACGATAGACTAAATCTACAATAATAATATCAAATACAGAAAGTGAAAATGGTCAGACAAAAACTAAGACACGAGAATGAGCTTGTTTTTGTTTGTTTTCTTGAGAATGATGTGAGTGAGGAGACTGTATTCCTGTCAGTGTATTCCCATGCGCTCAAGCTCAAATCATGCACAAAAATCACCCTGGCCATAACCACCACTGCGTTGCTCAGCTGCCATTGGTGGGCCTTGCGACTCTAAACAAGTTTGCGACGGAAACAGCAATTGCAACCCAACGACGAAACTGTGTCAATGCCCTGAGAATACTACCATCGTGGAGAAAAAGTGTTTGGGTAAATCTTTCATTGAATCTATCTGAGACTCAATTCGTTTGCACACGGGGATAGGAAAATGTGCCATGAAATGCAAAATTAGGTTACGGTAGTCGATTCGCCATGTGGTGACGTTTTACGGGTTTGGTTTTGCTTTTGGTGTTGCGCGGGTTTTCCTTATGGCATGAAAGTTTTCTGCCTCGGATCTTCCTGAAAGGATTAGTGTGTCCGTGTAAACGCTTGCACATTGAATGAACAGTCCACCCCAACAGTGTCACCGGTTTAAATGCAGTAAGACCATTGCTCAAGTGTTTCACATTGATCAAGACAGTTTCGTATTGTAATCCTGCCCATTCACAAGCACCCACTTTCACAAGCGTGCATGCGAGCGACAACAAACAGTACAAGGTGGCGAATGAGCGGTGTACCTTTGCCAGCTCAAAACTCTCCAACCAATGAACCGATTTGAAAAAAAAATCAGGGATATGTTCATTAAATAACTTAGAGACGTGCAAAATTTCAGCGTAATCCGACCAATGTAACAAGCTAAAAAAAGAAAAATCCTACCATTGGCCAGGCGGCCGCAAGTGAAACATCACATAGTTAGCTTCTTTTGTTTCTCATGCACGGTTGCAATGAGATGATGAAGTTTTTGAACTTAATTGCGTGCGATCTAGTGTTTTAAAATTTAAAATTTAAAAGAATTTAAGGCGCTCTTTACTTTTACGTGGCCCAACGCAAAACGAATGGCCCATCGCAAAATGAATGGCCCATCGCAAAATGAATGGCCCATCGCAAAATGAGTGGCCCATCGCAAAATGAGTAGGTTCCTAATCCTAAACCTATTCCTTATCCTAAGCGAAGTCTTTTGGTTAAGGTGAAAATGTTGCTTGCAATGAGTCATTGTAGGTTCCTAATCCTAAACCTAAGCCAAGCCTTTTTGATAAGGTGAAATTGATTAGGTTTAGGAACCTACGACTCATTGCAAGCAACATTTTTCACCTTATCCAAAAGGCTTGGCTTTGGATTAGGAACCTACAACGACTCATTGCAAGCAACCTTAGATCAAAAATCACTTTTAAGAATGTATACAAATGGTTGGGCCATTCATTTTGTGTTGGGCCACTCATTTTGTGTAGGGCCATTCATTTTGCGATGGGCCATTCATATTGCGATGGGCCATTCATTTTGTCTTGGGCCACGCATTAGTAAAGAGCGCCAAGAAGTTCACGCAGCGCGCGTCGGTTGAGCTTGGAATGAGCCGAAGAACGATTCAGCGGTCACTCCGCGTTTTGAACTTGAAACCAGACCACCCGAAATTGGTTCAAAAACTGAATGAGGACGATTATGATTGGCTCATCTTAGAAAACTGTCAGCTGCTGTGCACATGAAACAAAAGATACGTGCAACGTGATGTTTCAAAGCTCCCTTTAGCCGGGCTGTACTGAACTTTTGCACATCTACAAGTTATTCTTTAAGGAACATGTCTTCTGAAAATTTTGTCCGGTTGGAGAAATATGCGCTGTGAAAAGTTGGTACATTACTTTATGCAAAACTGTATACCGTGTTACCTCCAATAAACCCCCATGGGGGATTAATACGTCAGCGACTTTTAGGGGTGGGGGTTTATTGGTATGGGGGGGGGGGGTTATTTACAAACAAATTCTAGAGGTGGGTGTTTATTGAAAAATGGCAAAAATACCTTGCATGGCAGGCAAGAAAGTCGCAGAAACTTCTACTCTATTGTAATGAAATTACCATTAACTCACCCATTTGGAGCCTTTGGTAGCACAATTTCATCATTTGGGTATTGTGTTTCAAACAGGTTTCCAATAATCCCCCATGGGGGATTATTTGTGGGGGGATTATTCGGAAACTTGTCGTGGGAGTGGGGGTTTATTGGTGGGGGGGGGTTTAATGGGTGGGGGGTTAATGGGGGTAATACGGTAGTCGAACTGTAAATTATAGGCAATCAGCTGATTTGCTGTTATCACCTGCCGCAATTCCTGCACAGAGACCGTGCAGCATATGTCCAACCATACAGTGATCAACAACCAGTTACTTGATTGACTATAACTTAGTTCAACTGTAAGCCAGAGCTGAAAGTTTAGAGCAAAGCAATGAGCAGCAAGCAGGCGTTATGTTCAATGAAAAAAATCTGATCGCACACAGCTGAGTATGGTGAATACTGCGAGGACGACAGTGTCTGTCCTGGAGGCTCGAGATGCACGCACAGTAAATGTCTCTGTCCGGGCACAGCCATTTTCAACACCAATGACAGCATTTGCGAGGGTGAGTATTTTTGAATTGCTGTCGACGTCGAGTACCGGTATCTGCCAATTTTATTTGAACAGAGGAAAAACTGCATTCAATTTCCAGACGCCATTATTAGTGCTTTACCGATGTCATGTGATATTTTGATTCCCATTATGCAATTAGGGGAGGGTCAAAATATGGCAGAAAATGTTGCTGTTTCATGCCGAGGAAATGTGGGAGAAACATTGTCACCCTCATGGCCTGGTGGTAGTGCGTTGGACTACAGTCTGTGCGTTCGGGGGATCGAGCCCCGCCGAGGGGTGAATAGGCACTTAATGACAGAGAAAACTCGATGGGCGCCCTACTCAATGGCGTTCAGTTCGCTTTTCTGGGTTAGCCCTGGTAAAAACATCGCCTGAAAATCCCAACAACAACAACAACAACAACAACAACAACAACAACAACAACAACAACAACAGCAACTTCCCGGTCAATCTTTGGCACCTTGTCACTGTCAAGAAGATCTGCCCTGCCTTGGAATGACCTTCCCCGCCAAAAAACTGTATCGAACTGAGAACGACCGCACACTAACTTGGAATCGCAAAATACGCGCGTTTTCTGACACCGAAGTGATCACCTATAGCTGATTTGTGGTTTTAATGCGAATACTCGCTACATTTCAGTGTCTCGAATCGCTTTAAGTTTTTGCTAGATAACCCGATTAGCTTATACAAATTGTTTTTCTACACCGAAAAACTATGGCAGTGCCGGCGATAGTTGCGCTTTCACTTCACTTTTCACTGTTCACGTTGGAACATTCAAGCACCCACGGTGTCTAATATTGGTTAGGTCACAGGCGTCCTTTCATCTCTTGCCATAAAACTACGTTTTTTCGAGGGTGCAGATTATTCGTTGGCAGTTGCAAAATGGCCACATTTTGACCGGCGGTCGAGACACATGGGGAAGGACTATTAAAATTATCTAAAAATGCGGGAGACGCATATAAAAGGAGGAATATGGCCTTGTGTAAGCAGTGAAAGACTTGGCTCGACAACCTTTTCAAGTCTCTGATGTGGTACACACGGATACAAGTACATAAGAGTCATAGTTTTGCGCCGCGTTTGTTGTTTACAAGCTTGTTGAAAAGCGTAAAAATTTTGAAGTTATCTAGATATTTTTCAATTGTCCTCTTCAGTTTAGTCTAAAATCACATCATGTGCGAAATTCTGAACAGCATGGCCGAATAAATGAGGCAGTCCGTCAAGGCGGGATTAGTCGCTGACTAGGAGTTGTCTTTTTCAAAAATGCCAACATAATTTCCAATCATGTGTGCAAGGGAGAAAGAATGAACAGAATAATACGGATAATCCATTAGCTTAAAAAACGCGTCAAATTTGGCATACAATTTGGTTTCTGAACTTCTTTTTCTTTTATTCAAAATTCGCGCGCTCCTTGCACCCTGAAAAAAGCTGCCATGTTTAATCGGCTATACTGTAAATTCTGTGCAAAAAACAGAAACATCAGAGATTGCAAAACATTGCTGCATGTAGCTTTATCGTTGTTGCTAACGTACGCACCGCTGTGCATACAGCAGCACCAGTGCAAAAAGTGTTGTCTTCCGTTGATTTTCACCCTTTTTACCAAACTCTTGTGCCAGGATAAACCGGTGAGTCATTGCCACAGAAGGAGACCTTGCGTTCCCAATGCCTCTGCGATACACTTTGTGCAAACCAGTGTCAGCGATCTAAAGTCTGATCGTTATTTTAGTGGTTTTAGAGGTCGCTAAATGCTAGAAAAAGGCAAATGTGAAAGTTTCATTTGTCTACAATGTACGAGGGTTGCCACTTGCAACCTAAATAAAAAATAAACGGCGCAAAAATATGACTCTTATGTACTTGTATCCGTGTGTACCACATCAGAGACTTGAAAAGGTTGTCGAGCCAAGTCTTTCACTGCTTACACAAGGCCATATTCCTCCTTTTATATGCGTCTCCCGCATTTTTAGATAATATTCTGACTTTTACATAAGCCCCGAAGGTCGGACCAAAATCACAATACGTTGGGCACACAACTCAGGTTTTTCATTTTTCGTTTTTAGGGCAATTTCGTCTATGCTATTTCTACGGCCGATTCGCCCAAAATCGTCACGATTCAGTACCTAGAAATTGCTCACATAAGAAAACTGACCCAAAAGCCGTGATCGGCGCAATGAATTACCATAGAAAACACCGACT
The DNA here is from genome assembly GCA_030248135.1 of Theristus sp. LFF4_11. Lineage (NCBI taxonomy): Eukaryota > Metazoa > Nematoda > Chromadorea > Monhysterida > Xyalidae > Theristus > Theristus sp. LFF4_11. Next base: position 47,158 of record JASANC010000806.1, on the reverse strand, counting down.
TCTTGTTTTTCATTTCTGGACCGGTTTCACTAAATTCCACGGCCGATTCGCCCGAAATCGTCACGATTCGGTATCTAGAGTTGCTCACATGAAAAAACTATCACAAAATCCGTGATCAGTGTATTTAATTACCATGGAAAACACCGTTTTTTTTTGTTTTTCATTTCTGGACCAATTTCGCCAATTTCCACGGCCGATTCGCCCGAAATCGTCACGATTCAGTATCTAGAGTTGCTCACATAAAAAAACTAACACAAAATCCGTGATCAGCGCATTGAATTACCCTGGAAAACATCCTTTTCTTATTTTTCGTTTCTGGACCGATTTCGCCAATTTCCACGGCCGATTCGCCCGAAATCGTCACGATTCAGTATCTAGAGTTGCTCACGTAAGAAAACTAACCCAAAATCCGTAATCAGCGCATTGAATTACCCTGGAAAACACCCTTTTCTTGTTTTTCGTTTCTGGACCGATTTCGCCAATTTCGACGGCCGATTCGCCCGAAATCGTCACGATTCGGTATCTAGAGTTGCTCACGTAAGAAAACTAACCCAAAATCCGTGATCAGCGCATTGAATTACCCTGGAAAACAATCTTTTCTTGTTTTTCGTTTCTGGACCGATTTCGCCAATTTCGACGGCCGATTCGCCCGAAATCGTCACGATTCAGCATCTAGAGTTGCTCACGTAAGAAAACTAACCCAAAATCCGTGATCAGCGCATTGAATTACTACGGACTAGACCTTTTTCCTACTATTTTTCGCAGCTCAGACAAAATTTGTAAGAGTGAAAAACTGATACCCAGTCAAAATGCTACGAACTTTCAAAGAATGCACAATTTTGACTCAAAAAAGTGCCCGGGCAAAAAAATTAACTAAATTTTCAAAAAATACGGATGAAATTACCCTAGGAAACATTTTTGTTCAACTGTGAAAGTGTCCCAGCTAAAAATTGAAAGGGCGAACACTTAAAACCAGGTGAAAACCCTCCGAACAATTAAAAATGCCCAATTTTTACCCAAAAACAGAGTCGGGGTAAAAAATTAACCCAATTTTCAAAATCTCCGGGTGGAATTACCCCAGGGAACATTTTTGTTCGACTGTGAAAGTGTCGCAGGCAAAAATTGAAAGGGCGAACACATGTTGATTACATACCTGAAAAAAAAGGACAAAGGGAAAGAAGTAACACTGTTTTCAGAATAGGTTTTTCGTGTCTACAGCGTATGAAAAGTAGTCGGATAAAATTTTTTTCGCGGCTCCAAGCACAACTTTGGGTGTTCGTTTCGTGTGCACGGAACCAAGTTTGTGGCTTATACTATGCTCGCAGGACGCAGCGAGCAAATTTGAAAAAAGCGCGCGAGGGGATAACGGCTCATATTATGCGTGATGCGCTGTCCGCTCGCTGGCGCTCGCTCGCGCATCCGCATGATATAGCGCGCCGCCAGTTCTAAAAAGCGTTCTGCGGTGCTGCTTTTCAGTATTTTGCCTGTCCGTGTTTTACAGAGCAATTACCACCTGAGAACAACACTGTTGAAGCGACGACAAAGAACAACAAACAGAAAATAATGGTTCGTGAGAATATATCTTATATTGCTGGGTGTTTAAAAAACGTAACACGCAACCATGTTACTTTATTGTATTTTTTACCAATGCTGATCTATCTTTTTAATTTATCATTTTTTTGATCAGCTGATCAATTTTACCAATCTTTTACGCTGAATTATTAGACGATTTTCTTTACCAAGACCAGTTTTTGCTTTGCGTTGACAAGCATTGCGATAGTTGCAGCAAAAAATAAGCATATTAATAGCGACAACAAGCAAATAAACAGAGAGGACGTTGCCTTTTTTATGAAACCTCAGTGGATGCAACATCGACGTCTTCTTTTTTTCAAATGCAGTGAAATTCAAATTTAAAAATTTCCGTACTTTTCGTTTATTTTTCATCTTTGTTATTTTCGACCGTGGTTTACCAAATTATAGCTTAACTAAAAATTTACAATGTCTTAAGGGTTGATGAACATCACGCGCTCATTTTTGGCGTAATGATCTGCAGGATGATGAGATTGGTGGTTGTGATGGTTACAGCTCTTGAGGACTTAACCTTTTTGTGAAACACCTGCATGCATATGCAAATTATCTAAAAATGCGGGAGACGCATAAAAAAGGAGGAATATGGCCTTGTGTAAGCAGTGAAAGACTTGGCTCGACAACGCTTTTCAAGTCTCTGATGTGGTACACACGGATACAAGTACATAAGAGTTATATTTTTGCGCTTTTGTTTAAAAGTTGTTTAAAAGTTGCTGAAAAGCGTAAAAATTTTGAAGTTATTTTTCAATTGTCCTCTTCAGTTTAGTCTAAAATCACACCATGTGCGAAATTCTGTAAATTCTGTGCAAAAACGGAAACATCAGAGATTGCAAAACATTGCTGCATGTAGCTTTATCGTTGTTGCTAACGTACGCACCACTGTGCAAACAGCAGCTCCAGTGCAAAAAGTGTTGTCTTCCGTTGATTTTCACCCTTTTTTACCAAACTCTTGTGACAGGATGAACCGGTGAGTCATTGCCTTTGCTACATAAGGAGACCTTGCGTTCCCCAATGGCTCTGCGATACACTTTGTGCAAACAGTGTCAGCGATCTAAAGTCTGATGGTTATTTTAGTGGTTTTAGTGGTCGCTAAATGCTAGAAATAAAGCAAATGTGAAAGTTTATTTGTCTACAATGTACGAGGGTTGCCACTTGCAACGGAAATAAAGAATAAACGGCGCAAAAATAGGACTCTTATGTACTTGTATCCGTGTGTACCACATCAGAGACTTGAAAAGCGTTGTCGAGCCAAGTCTTTCACTGCTTACACAAGGCCATAATCCTCCTTTTTTATGCGTCTCCCGCATTTTTAGATAATATTCTGACTTTTACATAAGCCCCGAAGGTCGGACCAAAATCACAATTCTTTGGTCACACATTCTTCTAAACCCCGGACAACTCACGTTTTTCATTTTTTTGTTTTTTAGGCCAATTTCGCCTGTGCTATTTTTACGGTCGATTCCCCAAAATCGTCGCGATTCAGTACCTAGAATCGCTCACATAAAAAAACTAACCCAAAATCCATGATCAGTGCATTGAATTACCCTGGAAAACAGCCTTTTCTTGTTTTTCTTTCTGGACCGACTTCGCAAACTTCCACGGCCGATTCGCCCGAAATCGTCACGATTCAGCATCTAGAGTTGCTCACGTAAGAAAACTAATCTAAAATTCGTGATCAGCGCATTGAATTACCCTGGAAAAACGGTTTTCTCGTTTTTCATTTCTGGACCGATTTCGCCAATTTCCACGGTCGATTCGCCCGAAATCGTCACGATTCAGTATCTAGAGTTGCTCACGTAAGAAAACTAACCCAAAATTCGTGATCAGCGGATTGAATTACCCCGGAATTCACCCTTTTCTTGTTTTTCGTTCCTGGACCAATTTCGCCAACTTCCACGGCCGATTCGCCCGAAATCGTCACGATTCAGTATCTAAAGTTGCTCACATAAAAAAACTAACCCAAAATCCGTGATCAGTGCATTGAATTACCCTGGAAAACAGCCTTTTCTTGTTTTTCGTTTCTGGACCGATTTCGCCAAATTCCACGGCCGATTCGCCCGAAATCGTCACGATTCAGCGTCTAGAGTTGCTCACGTAAGAAAACTAACCCAAAATTTGTGATTAGCGCATTGAATTACCCTGGAAAACACCCTTTTCTTGTTTTTCGTTCCTGGACCGATTTCGGCAATTTCCACGGCCGATTCGCCCGAAATCGTCACGATTCAGTATCTACAGTTGCTCACGTAAGAAAACTAACCCAAAATTCGTGATCAGCGCATTGAATTACCTTGGAAAACACCCTTTTCTTGTTTTTCGTTTCTGGACCGATTTCGCCAAGTTCCACGGCCGATTCGCCTGAAATCGTCACGATTCGGCATCTAGAGTTGCTCATGCAAGAAAACTAACCCCAAATTCGTGATCAGCGCATTGAATTACCCTGGAAAACACTCTTTTCTTTTTTTTTCGTTTTTGGACCGATTTCGCCAATTTCGACGGCCCATTCGCCCGAAATCGTCACGATTCAGCATCTAGAGTTGCTCACGTAATCGTCACGATTCAGCATCTAGAGTTGCTCACGTAAGAAAACTAACCCAAATTTCGTTATAAGCGCATTGAATTACCCTGGAAAACACCCTTTTCTTGTTTTTCGTTCTTGGACCAATTTCGCCAACTTCCACGGCCGATTCGCCCGAAATCGTCACGATTCAGTATCTAGAGTTGCTCACATAAAAAACTAACCCAAAATCCGTGATCAGTGCATTGAATTACCCTGGAAAACAGCCTTTTCTTGTTTTTTGTTTCTGGACCGATTTCGCCAACTTCCACGGCCGATTCGCCCGAAAACGTCACGATTCAGCATCTAGAGTTGCTCACGTAAGAAAACTAATCCAAAATTCGTGATCAGCGCATTGAATTGTCCTGGAAAACACCCTTTTCTTGTTTTTCGTTCCTGGACCGATTTCGCCAGTTTCTACATCCGATTCGCCCGAAATCGTCACGATTCAACATCTAGAGTTGCTCACGTAAGAAAACTAACCCAAAATTCGTGATCAGCGCATTGAATTACCCAGGAAAACACCCTTTTCTTGTTTTTCGTTCCTGGACCGATTTCGCCAATTTCCACGGCCGATTCGCCCGAAATCGTCATGATTCAGCATTTAGAGTTGCTCACGTAAGAAAACTAACCCAAAATTCGTGATCAGCACATTGAATTACCCTGGAAAACACCCTTTTCTTGTTTTTCGTTCCTGGACCGATTTCGCCAACTTCCACGGCCGATTCGACCGAAATCGTCACGATTCAGCATCTAGAGTTGCTCACGTAAGAAAACTAACCCAAAATCCGTGATCAGCGCTTTGAATTCCTACGGACTAAACATTTCTCCTATTTTTCGTAGCTCAGACAAAATTCGTAAGAGTGAAAAAATGATACCCAGTCAAAATGCTACGAATTTTCAAAAAATGCACAATTTTGACCCAAAAAATGCTCGGGCAAAAAAATAAACTAAATTTTCAGAATCTGCGGATAAATTTACCCGAGGAAACATTTTTGTTCAACTGTGAAAGTGTCCCAGCTAAAAATTGAAAGGGCGAACACTTGAAACCCGGTGAAAACGCTGCGAACTTTTAAAAATGCCCAAATTTTTACCCAAAAAAGTGGTCGGGGCAAAAAATTTACCCATTTTTCCAAATCTGCAGATGAAATTACCCCAGGAAACATTCTTGCTAGACTGTGAACGTGTCGCAGGTAAAAACTGAAAGCGCGAACACATGTTGATGACATACCGGAAAAAAAGAGATAGAAAAATAAGTAACATCAATTTCAGAATAGGTTTTTCGTGTCTACAGCGTATGAAAAGTAGTCGGATAAAAATTTTTTCGCGGCTCCAAACACAACTTTGGGTGTTTGTTTCGTGTGCACAGAAACAGGTTTGTGGCTTATTAATAGGTTCGCGCAGGACGCTGATGAAATTTGAAAAACGCGCGCGAGAGGATAACGGCTCATACCGTATTACCTCTAATAAACCCCCATGGGGGGTTTATTTCTTCAGCGACTTCTGGGGGTGGGGGTTTATTTTTGGGGGGGGGGGCTTTATTTTTGGGGGGGTTATTTGGAAACCATTTTTAGGAGTGGGCAAAATGGCAAAAATACCTTCCATGGCAGGAAGGAAGTCGCAGAAACTTCTATTCTACATAGAAATTTCCTTTTACAACAGCCTTTTGTAATGAAATTACCATTACCGTAAAGTCTTGCATATAAGGTCTCCTTATATAAAATTGAAAATCAAAAATTTCTGAAAAAAAGTGGAATTTCGTGTGACAGCCTTATAAGTGGGAAGAGGTCTTATAAAGCAAACATTGGGAATTCCGGGTCTTATAAACGGGGTAAGATTTCGACCAAGTTCAAATTTTGAATTTTTAGGATTACCGCCGTGTGACACTCCGCCCACTTTTGGGTGGGGGTCTTATAAGTGGGAGGAACCTTATATGCAAGACTTTACGGTAACTCTTCCATTTGGGGCCTTTGGTAGCACAATTTCATCATTTTCACTGCAACCAGCCACTGAATTCGCTGGGTATGTGTTTCAAACAGGTTTCAATAATCCCCCATGGGGGATTATTTTGGGGGGGGGATTATTTGGAAACTTGTCGAGGGGGTGGGGGTTTATTTTTGGGGGGGGGTAATTTTGGGGGGGGGGGGGTTAATAGAGGTAATACGGTATTATGCGTGATGCGCTGTCCGCTCGCTGACGCTCGCTCGCGCATCCGCATGATAAGTATCGAAATATCCTGTCCTGGTTGCTTGATACCTTTTTTGTTTCCTGCTATTTTGTATTTTGCACTAATTGAAGGAGCGACGAGTAATCGAAGAACGCTATCAACCGAAGAGCAACGGATTAGCCATTGGCATCGGTGTCACAGTTGCTGTTGCCATTCTTATTGTCGTTACGATAGTCATTGCCGGTAAGTTGCACGTTTTGTGGTTTTGATTTTTATCGTTCGTTTGAATGGCGCGCGCGGCTTTTTGTCACTCTATTGAAGTTATTGTTGTTCTTAAAAAATGCATGTGCAATTCTGATTTTTTGCTTATTCATGAAACAAGAAATGCCGCAAATCAGTAAATCAAATAAATAGATTTCATATAAATAGATAATAGATAGTATTTTGGTCTTTGAAAAAACATTCACAACTTTCAGTGATCGTGTTGCGGCGCCGTAAGCGCCGCCGCCAAGGTGGACGTCAGCTGAGAAGGAAGCGGCAAAAGAGGACTCGTTTCAAGTCCTGATGTCCTAAGAAACGAAGAACTTGAGATATCCCATAGCAGATCCCACTATATTCAAATGAATAAATAATAAACAGTCTTTTTTGCAATATAACATTCAGAAGCATATGTTGGATCCGTTTATTTTTACACTGGTCTGGTTTACTGTTTTGATTCATAAGACAAACCACTTGCCATATAACATCAAAAAAATGAGTTGGACCCGTTTATTTTCACACTGGCTTCTTTATTGTTTTGAGTTATTATGACATTGATTTTACAATGAAGCCACAAAACATCAATGCAGCTAATCAATGAAGTTTTGGTTTCGAGATCAAAACAACAACAACAACAACAAAACACGGAACGTAATTTATGTAAAAAAACACTACCGGCATTCTCTTTTTCATCGCCATTTCCTACCGGCAACCATATTATTTACGTTGTGCCAGTCCACACTGAGAGCACCCGCGATTTTGATGCGTCTGTTTCATTTTTTCCGGCTAATATGTAGTTCGATCAGTAATCGACACTGAAAAACAGGTGAAAACAAAAACCAGATGAGTGCATAGAGTATTCACATTGAAAAGTGTCGGATGGAGATTGAATTGGGGACGTATAACGTTGTTGTGTTGCTTGCAGTCACGCAACCAGAAACTTAAAAAATATGGCAATTCCAAAAGGCAACCCCCCTCCCACACCACACACTCCCAGCGGGAAAAAACTGTACGAGCGAGTCCGAAAGCGCGAAGCTTCAATAGGGCATCACACTTGTATAGATAGGGTATGTATACCATGTAAGTGTCGCGACATTTCGCGCTACCCTGCAAGAAAACCGTTTTTGTTCGCTTTCATCAACGAACGAATAAAACTCGGTTTACAGTTTGTGACACAGCGGAAGCTTGTTTTTCTTGTGTGCACCACGGTTCGAATAATTAAAATAGCCATGCGTCGATGTCCCTTTCCGTCTGGGGTTGCTATTCACAACCAGCGTCCGAGAGGCCTTTCGTCCTAAGGGTAGTCACGAAATTTCCTCTCGTGCACAAAACGCATCCTGGTTCCGGGTTAACGTCAAATGGCAACAGAGCTCTCCGCGTTCCTGGACTCACTGGACTCCCGGCGGTCTGCGAAATGCATTTGTGGGGTTCGATCCTTAAGTGAGCGACGTGTGTGTTTTGCTTAAACTTTTGTCACTTTTTTGCAGAATACACAGAGCGTGCGATCAACATCGAATTGCAGTAAGAACAACGAATCGTATTGGGTTTGGTTGAATCAAAGCCCCATGTGGTTAAATATGTTTTCTTTCAAACCCGTTCCCTTTATTTCTTTCGCGAGCTGTGGTCCTTCTGTGTTTCCATCCATTTGCGTTGCTATGCTTGCCCTATTATTATGGGATTCGGGTCACTTAACCAATTTTGAAGCTGGCGACATTTTGAAGCTGTTTACCATCTCAGAACTACTAGTCTCAGAACTAAAAGTAAAGGATGATAACATAAAACTGGCTTTTTGCTTGTGGTAAATCGTGTTTTTAGTTTTCTAAAATTTTGGCATTCACTAATCGTTTTGATAAAGCAGTCCCACAATAACACTTCAGTCATCAACTCCCACTCAATAATCCTTTGGTTCCTGATACATTGTACAAATCTGAACCAGCAGAACACCTGCGGATTTGTTATTTCGTCGTCGTCGTCAGAACACCTGAATCGTCGTCATTATAACACCTGAACATGGCTTCGACCGCTTTCAGTCCATTGCTCATTCTACTTTTCGTCGTCGTTGTCACTGGAGATGGTGTGGCAGCACAGAGTCTTTCAATTGCATCTTTTTTCGCAGTATCATTTTTTAGATTCTTATGTATCAAAAGTTACATTATGAAAAATGCTCAGAAGATGAATGTGACGTTCTGCGACGCAACATTATGCGAGTGCGGAAAGACACCAAAGATCCACCGTTGATAAAAGCGCCCGAGCCACAGCCGAAGCAGTGGGGCACGTCTAAACATTGCTATTACACTTCGAGCATACGGTTGATCTGGGAAAATGCCATGCAACAGTGCAGACATCTACAGTACCCGAGAAACACGGTGAGAAGAAATAACTTTATTCAGCATTTGTGCAAGGCAATAACAAAAAAACTTTTCAAATTTTAGAGTCAGTCTTATCAACATGGACACCTTGTGTGGCCAGAAACAGCTAACATCGTCAAATATCTACGCAAACTGTTGGGATCAAGAAAGGTCGGACTGTCAGAAAAAAAAGTTTTTATCATATTATCTGAAAATGCGAAAGACGCATACAAAAGATAGAATATGGATTTCTGTAAACAGTGAGAAACATGGTTTGACAACTGTTTTTTTGTCTTTGATGCGGCACACGAATACAAGTACCGTATTACCCCCAATAAACCCCCATGGGGGATTAATACGTCAGTGACTTTAACAAACAAAATTGGAAAAACGGCAACCAAATAACCAAAGTCGTGACGATTCGGGCGAATAAGCCGTGGAAAGTTGGCGAGATCGGTCCAAAAACAAAAAAAACCTGGAGACCTGTGGAGTCCAGGGTAATTCAATGCGCTGACCAGGGATTTTTGGGTTAGATTTCTTAAGGAAGCACAGTTTTAGATACTGAATCGTGACGATTTCGTGTAAATCGGCCGTGGAACCTGACGGGCGACATCTCTCCAAAACGAAAAATGAAATCAGTGTAATCGCTGTAAGCCGAACGAAGCTGAACGGACAGTTCAGCCAATATCCACACTCCTCCTACAACAATCCACAGGACTTTGGTACCTTCGGGTTTTTTGGAACTGGGAGGAAAGTGAAAATTAACGGAAGACAACACCTTTTTGTCACGGGTATGTACGACCTATTTTTTTAAACGTGTCCCACTGAAGTGACGTCATGTGCCGCCAAACATGCGCTTGTCGTTCACTGCAAACCAGACTTTCCGTTTAGCCGATTTCTTTCCGTAAACAAATGGTGAATGTCGAATCGGTCACACCAAACTGAAATTTTAGTGCCTGTACTTTGACAAACGGGCGTTTTTAAACCAAATGACGTCATTTTAGTCCGGACACGTTTGAATAAATCCACAGTACCTATACATAGCTGTGCGTACGTCATCAACAAAGTTTATCTGCAGCAACGCTTTGAAGTCTCTAATTTTTTATTTCTGCACAGGTTTGCAGAATTTCGCACATGCTGTGATTTCACACTAAACTGAAGAGGACAAGTGAAAAACGCTTTGAAGGTTTTTAGGTTTTTCATCAAAACAAACGCGGCGCAAAAATATAAATCTTATGTACTTGTATCTGTGTGCCACATCAGAAACTTGAAAATAGTTGTGAAGCAAAAAAGTTTCTCACTGCTTACACAAAGCCATATTCCTCCTTTTATATGCGTCCTCCGCATTTTTAGATAATACTGTTAATATTAAAAGTTATGTTGAATGGTTTACCGTGAAAACTGGGCAGCGAACGAACAGTTCAAAATTTGATGGGTTTTGCCTTCATTTGCAGCAGTACCAGTCTTGGTGGACTGGCGTCGGTCGTGAATGGAGAGGTCGCTATAACTACAAGTTCTACTCTTCTTATACAACCGGCAGAATGCTAAGTGACGAACAGAAAGACTTGTTGAAAAGGCCCATGACGCCTTTCGATACAAACAATTGTGTAGCGTACCGCCCTGTCAATAACAAGTTCGTGGCAGTATTCTGCGGCGGCTACAACAGTCTCAGATTTGCTTGCCAAATCAACATCACCAAAGCGTTCTCCACTGGTCAGTCAGTAACATGTGCAGGATTGTTAAAAAACTACAAATTAAAAAAAGCAAATGGAACGTTCTTTTAAGAGACCGTCCGCAAACCGGTGGAGCATTTTTGCCCCTAGCCGAAAATCGATTTCGCTCAAATTTGGTATGGAGGTACCCTTAGGTCCAACTAAGAAAAAACCGGCCCGCTTTTGGAATGAGACCCTTGTGGTGTGGCGCTAGAGGTCTCCAAAGTAGGGTATTTCGTCGAAAAACGTCATTTTTGGCGTTTTGAAAAAAAGGCCTTTTAAGGCAACACAGAAGCGTTATCGAATATTGGTGCTAATATGAAAAATGTAGTATTTTGCAAGGGCTTTCATGTGTTGCATTTAGTTTTTTAAAAAACATAAACTTTTATTTTGGTATAAACAAAAAACCTAAAAAATAAATTTTAAAAATTTTACTTTTTGGCTTTACTGCGTCGGCATTTAGTCCGACCCAAAAATTCTCTCCGCCATCTTTTTCGCAATAAAAAATTGGTCTAGAAAACGTTTTAACGAGATGCAAACCGTTCACTCTTTTGAGGGTTTTTTTCGTTGCAAGGTTGGTTGAGATACTTTTTTTGCTAGTATAAGCTCCTATTGCTTTATTAAGTGTATCTAAAAAAACGTTTTAACCAATGTGATCTGTGCCATATATACGTAGTTTTGAACGCTCTTTCACGTGGTTTAATTTGTTTTAAAAATATTAAACTATATGTTTGGTGCAAACACAAAATTGCTTCAAACCCCAGAATTATTGGTGTACCATGAAGAAGTTCATGGTTTCTGCAGTCACAATGTTTTTACTTATCGTAGTTTTCTTTGCACCATCATTTTCATTGTAAAAACTGGTTTAGAAAACATTTTAGCAAGATGCAAACCGTTCTCATTTTTGTTTTTTTTTCGTTACAATGTTGGTTGAGAAATTTTTATTTTGCTAGTTAAGCTTTTATTGGTTCATAAAGTTCATTTACAAACGTTTAACCAATGTGATCTGTTCCATACATACGTAATTTTGAACGCTCTTTCACGTGGTTTAAATTGTTTTGATAAATTTCAGACTATATGTTCGGTGCAAACACAAAATTGTGTCAAATCCCAGACCTTTTGGTGTAAATGAAGAAGTTCATGGTTTCTGCAATCAAAACGTTTTACCTTATTGTTTTTTCTTTGCACCATCGTTTTCACCGTAAAAAACTGGTCTAGAAAACATTTTAACAAGATGCAAACCGTTCCGTTTTTTAAGGTCTTTCGTTATAAGGTTGGTTGAGAACTTTTGATTTTTCCTAGCATAAGCTTTGGTTGCTTCGTTAAGTCTATTTGAAAACGTTTTAACCAACGTGATCTAAACCTATACGTAATTTTGAACGCTCTTTCATGTGGTTTAGTTTGTTTAAAAAATATTAAACTGTATGTTTGGTGCAAATACAAAATTGCTTAAAATCCCAGACTGTTGGTGTACCATGAAGAAATTCATGAACTCTGCAGTCGAAACGTTTTAACTAACCGTGATTTTCTTTAAACCATCATTTTAACCGTACAAAACTGGTCTAGAAACACTGTTGATAACCAACAAAGAAACACCTGTTGTTTCCATTGCTAATGAGCTTCCCCTCTTTTTGGCAATCATAACGAAAAAACCACTATAAAATGTGTTTAAATGGGTTTTAAAATGGAATCTGTGCGAAATATATTATTTTGATGTACTTTCACACAATTGTAAAAGTTTTTAAACTGTGTGTGTTTAATTGTGTGTTTTAGTGCAGCACAAAAATCCGTTGAAACTCAGGGAGGATGTATTGGATTACCATTTTTTCTTAACAACGCTTCAACTAACCGTTTTTCTTGCAGTTGTGTTTGAATTTTTTTACAAAAACGTGATCGGTACCAAAAATGCTGTAATAACTGAACATAACAACTAAATTGCTGTGCAATTTGATAACAGGATTATTATACATTCCGCTAAGATTCACCACACAAAACCATCGTTTGCTGAATATGAAAAGCGGAGGTTCTGCATCGTCCTGCACGCCAAGGAGCAGTGGCCGAGGACCTGTATCGTCCTGCACGCCAACGAGCAGAGGCCGAAGACCTGTATCGTCTTGCACGCCAACGAGCGGAGGCCGAGGACATGTATCGTCCGGCACGCCAAGGAGCAGAGGCCGAAGACCTGTATCGTCCTGCACGCCAACGAGCCGACGAACAACAACGATGATGGCAGCAGGAGATGTGCGACCGTGCTCGTCGAGAGCAAAATGAACGCGACGCGGCTGAACGCCAACGTAGAGCCGCAGCCGAAGAACAACAGCGGAGGCAGCAACAGCAGGAGGTGTTGGACCGTGCTCGTCGAGAGCAAAATGAACGCGACGCGGCTGAACGCCATCGTAGAGCCGCGGCCGAAGAACAACAGCGGAGGCAGAAACAGCAGGAGGTGTTGGACCGTGCTCGTCGAAAGCAAAATGAACGCGACGCGGCTGATATAATAAAGCCTCTGGAAGTTCTTAACGATCAAAAGACACCGGCTATGGAAGTGACTAATAATGAATATTTAAGTTTTTCGGAACAACTGTTTTTTGCTTAGAGACGTCACATATGAAATCTTATATGTTTTTGCTTGCACCAAACATATAAATGAAATTTTTAAATAATGTTTATACAACCTCGTGAAAGAATATGGAAACAGCAGGTGTTTCTTTGTTGGTTATCAACAGTGTTTCTAGACCAGTTTTGTACGGTTAAAATGGTGGTTTAAAGAAAATCACGGTTAGCTAAAACGTCGCGACTGCAGAGTTCATGAATTTCTTCATGGTACACCAACAGTCTGGGATTTTAAGCAATTTTGTATTTGCACCAAACATATAGTTTAATATTTTTTAAAACAAACTAAACTACATGAAAGAGCGTTCAAAACTACGTATATATGGTTTAGATCACGTTGGTTAAAACGTTTTCAAATAGACTTAACGAAGCAACAAAAGCTTATGCTAGGAAAAATCAAAAGTTCTCAACCAACCTTGTAACGAAAATCCTTAAAAAAACGGAACGGTTTGCATCTTGTAAAAATGTTTTCTAGACCAGTTTTTTACGGTGAAAACGATGGTGTAAAGAAAAAACGATAAGGTAAACGTTTTGATTGCAGAAACCAATAACTTCTTCATTTACACCAAAAGGTCTGAGATTTGACACAATTTTGTGTTTGCACCAAACAATTTGAAATTTATTAAAACAATTTAAACCACGTGAAAGAGCGTTTAAAATTACATATGTACTAGCCAATTGACCCGAGCGTATGTGGCTTAATCAATGCCAAGCCTTTTTGGTGAAGTGGCACTGAATTAAAAAGAAAAAACAGTAACGTTTACTGAATAACCAATCTGAAGAAAATTTACCTTGTGCTCCCGTGAAGCCGCCTACAATACAATATTTTTTAATGTATTTAAATTAATAAACAATAAAAAGAAACATGGAGTATCAATTTCAATAAAATTTACTTGTTTTGAATCCAAAGTGCAACTTGCAATGCCGATGTCAATGTGCGTTTTGCAACCCGATTTTTAAAAACAAAAAAGTTCAAACTTTTTTCAAAGACGGATTTGTTACATCTTTCCCAGTCGATCATCAAGTTTTGATCAGCTACGCTTCCATTTGCCTATGTTGCGCTGAACTGTCTCTGTTGACCAAAGAGTATCATGATGACTCCAGCTATGAAAAGCGACGTTTTGAGAAAACAATCTCAACTGGCATTAATAAAAGAAAACAATCTCAACTGGCATTATTAAAAAAACTAGCAAATTGACCCGTGCCTACGGCACGGTTAGCTGATAAATACAACTATTATTTTTGAGTTGGTTTTCCCTTTTGACCTTGCCTACGACGCGGACTCAAAATGCATTGCATTTTGATTTTGAGCTGCTTTAACCGACTGTTGTTGATTTACCATAGAAGTGATCGTTTACCCTAACCTAAGCCAGGCCTTTTAGAGTGTAAATGTCAAAAAGGCAACACTTCTGAAGAATTGTTGCAAAACGCCAACTTTCGTCTTGATAAGTTGCTTTTTTTCCCGGTTACTCTAACCTAAGCCAAGCCTTTTAAAGTTTAAATGACGAAAAATGCAAACTTTTCTGAACATTCGCTGCAAAACGGCCAGTTTTGTGTGGTATGTTTACTACTCTTACCTTTAACCCTAACGTTAGCCCAGGATTTTTGATAGAATGGAAATGACAAAACAGCAACATTTTACTGAATACCCGTAGCAAAGCTCACCTAAGCCAAGCCTTTTAATGTTTAAATGACGAAAAATGCAAAACTTTTCTGAATATTCGCTGCAAAACGGCCACTTTTGTGTGGTATGTTTACTACTCTTACCTTTAACCCTCATCTTAGCCAAGGATTTTTGATAGAATGGAAATGACAAAACAGCAACATTTTACTGAATACCCGTAGCAAAGCTCCCGCTTTTGTTTTGAATGTTTACTTCTTTTCCCCGCTTATCCTAACCTAAGCCAGTTCTTTTTGATCGAGTGCAACAAAAAGCAACACGTTTCTGAGTACCCATTGTGTAAAACGGTCGCTTTTGTTTTGTTGTGTAGCTTTTCTATCCTAAGTGACGCGTTTTCTATGATAAAAAAACAAATGAAGGAAAAAGCAACGATTTTCTACATTTTACTGAATACCCGTAGCAAAGTTCCCGCTTTTGTTTTGAATGTTTACTTCTTTTTCCCGCTTACCCTAACCTAAGCCAGTTCTTATTGATCGAGTGCAACAAAAAGCAACACGTTTCTGAGTACCCATTGTGTAAAACGGTCGCTTTTGTTTTGTTATGTAGCTTTTCTATCCTAAGTGACGCATTTTCTATGATAAAAAACAAATGAAGGAAAAAGCAACGATTTTCTAAATAGTCGTTGTAAACACCGGCTTTATAAAAAGTCTACCTTGTGAAAAGAGCGATTAACTTGCAAGCGATTGTTTTAAAAACTCGTTTTTTTGTGAAAAAACTCCATCGTTTACAATGGAGTCCTTGCAATTCTTACGATTGTCTCGCTTGTTGGTTGTCGCTCTTGAGCAAAAAGCATCATGATGACTAAAGTCATGTGGAATGACGATTTAAACTTTGCATTGTCATTAGAAAATGGAGTATGAGTATTCAGCTGATGATGACTTAAATAGCAAAATTGGCTCAAACTTGTAAATTTTAATAGCCAATCAACGTAGCGGAACGGACACCATTAGTTTTCTTAAGTAGCAAAAAAGGGCGCCAATTCAAATCGGCCAAAAATGACACGCGGTTACAGACACTTTGTAAATTTGGCGCCAATTCAAATCGGCCAAAAATGACACGCGGTTACAGACACTTTGTAAATTTAATAATATAGACTAGCCAATTGACCCGAGCGTATGTGGCTTAATCAATGCCAAGCCTTTTTGGTGAAGTGGCATTGACATAGAAAGAAAAAACAGTAACGTTTACTGAATAATAACCCAGAAGAAAATTTACCTTGTGCTGCCGTGAGGTCGCTTGCAATACAATATTTTTTAATGTATTTAAAAATAAATAAAAAATGCGAAGTTTATGATTTTGCTATTTTTACCCGTTTACCCTAACCGAAGGCGAGCCTTTTTGTAAGTGAAGTAAAATTGAATAAAAAATATAAAAACTAACGATTTTTTCATTTACCCGTTTTAAAAAGCTAATGCTTTTTTACCCGTTTACCTAAGCCAAGCCTTTTTTGTAAAGTGAAAATGCGAAGTTTATGATTTTGCTATTTTTACCCGTTCACCCTAACCTAAGTCAAGCCTTTTTGTGTGTGAAGTAAGATTGAATAAAAACATAAAAACTAACGTTTTTTTTCAATTACCCGTTTTAAAAAGCTAATGCTTTTTTACCCGTTTACCTAAGCCAAGCCTTTTTTGCAAAGTGAAAATGCGAAGTTTATGATTTTGCTATTTTTACCCGTTCACCCTAACCTAAGTCAAGCCTTTTTGTAAGTTAAGTAAGATTGAGAAAAAAATACAAAAATTACGTTTTCTTATTAAAAAATACCCGTTTTAAAAAGCTAATGCTTCTTTTACCCGGTTACCCTAACATAAGCCAAGCCTTTTTCTAAAGTGAAAATGAATAGAAGAAACAAAAAAGTGACGTTTATAATTTCGTTTTGCAGTGATTGCTTCTTTTTACCCGTTTACCCCAACATGACCCAAACATTTTGCAAAGTGAAAATGAATGGTAAATACCATTTCGACCCAATTAAAAAACTAACTTTTTTCAAAGACGGTTTTGTTACATCTTTCGCAGTCGCTCGTCAAGTTTTGAGCAGCAACAATTGCCAGTTGCCCATCGTGCGTTACGTTGAAATTATCGCTCAATTTGAAAATGAAACATGGAGTATCAATTTCAATGAAATTACTTGTTTTGAATCCAAAGTGCAACTTGCAATGCCGATGTCGATGTACGTTTTGCAACCCGATTTTTAAAAACAAAAAAGTTCAAACTTTTTTCAAAGACGGTTTTGTTACATCTTTCCCAGTCAATCATCAAGTTTTGATCAGCCACGCTTCTATTTGCCTATGCTGCACTGAACTGTCTCTGTTGACCAGAGAGTATCATGATGACTACAGCTATGAAGTGCGACGTTTTGAGAAAACAATCTCAACTGGCATTAATAAAAAAATAGGTTAAGGAAATTGAGATGGAATTTTCTTAAGTAGCAAAAATGGGCGCCAATTCAAATCGCCCAAAAATGACACGCGGTTACAGACAGACAGACAGACAGACAGACAGACAGACAGACAGACACTTTGTAAATTTAATAATATAGACTAGCCAATGGACCCGAGCTTAATCAATCAATGCCAAGCTTTTTTGGTGAAGTGGCAAGCCTTTTTGTAGGTGAAGTAAAATTGAATAAAAAATGTAAAAATTAACGTTTTTTTCAATTACCCGGTTTAAAAAGCTAATGCTTCTTTTACCCGTTTACCGTAACATAAGCGAAGCCTTTTCTGTAAAGTGAAAATTCGAAGTTTATGATTTTGCTATTTTTACCCTTTCACCCCAACCTAAGTCAAGCCTTTTTGTTAGTGAAGTAAAGCTGAATAAAAAGTATAAAAATGTACGTTTTTTTTCAATTACCTGTTTTAAAAAGCTAATGTTTCAATTACCCGTTTATCCTAACATAAGCGAAGCCTTTTTTGTAAAGTGAAAATGCGAAGTTTATGTTTTTGCTATTTTTACCCGTTCACCCCAACCTAAGTCAAGCCTTTTTGTTAGTGAAGTAAAGCTGAATAAAAAATATAAAAATGTACGTTTTTTTCAATTACCTGTTTTAAAAAGCTAATGTTTCAATTACCCGTTTATCCTAACATAAGCAAAGCCTTTTTTGTAAAGTGAAAATGCGAAGTTTATGTTTTTGCTATTTTTACCCGTTCACCCCAACCTAAGTCAAGCCTTTTTGCAAGTGAAGTAAGATCGAATAAAAAGTATAAAAATTAACGTTTTTTCAATTACCCGTTTTAAAAAGCTAAAGCTTCTGGGGTAAAGTGAAAATGCGAAGTTTATGATTTTGCTATTTTTACCCGTTCACCCTAACCTAAGTCAAGCCTTTTTGTAAGTGAAGTAAGATCGATTTTACCCGTTTACCCAAGCCAAGCCTTTTTTGTAAAGTGAAAATGCGAAGTTTATGATTTTGCTATTTTTACCCGTTCACCCTAACCTAAGTCAAGCTTTTTTGTATGTGAAGTAAGATTGAATAAAAAACATAAAAATTAACGATTTTTTTAATTACCCGTTTTAAAAAGCTAATGCTTCTTTTACCCGTCTACCTAAGCCTAGCCTTTTTTGTAAAGTGAAAATGCGAAGTTTATGATTTTGCTATTTTTACACGTTCACCCTAACCTAAGTCAATCCTTTTTGTAAGTTAAGTAAAATTGAATAAAAAGATAAAATAAAACATTTTTTTCAATTACCCGTTTTAAAAAGCTAATGCTTGTTTACCCGTTTACCCTAACATAAGCCAAGCCTTTTTTGTAAAATGAAAATGAATAGAAGAAACAATAAAGTGACGTTTTTAAGTCTCGTTTTACAGTCATTGGTTCTTTTTACCCGTTTACCCTAACATAACCCAAGCCTTTTGCAAAGTGAAAATGACTGGTAAATACCATTGCGACCCAATTAAAAAACTAACTTTTTTCAGAGACGGTTCTGTTACTTCTTTCGCAGTCGCTCGTCAAGTTTTGAGCAGCAACAATTGCCAGTTGCCCATCGTGCGTTGCGTTGAAATTATCGCTCATAATCATGGAGTATCAATTTGAAAACCGTGGTATCATGATGACTTTCAACTGTGAAGAGCGGCGTTTTGTGTAAACAACTTTAAGTGATATTAAAAATAGATTGAGATTGAGATTGATGTGAAGCTTTTTTAAATAGCAAAAATACCAAAAATAGCAAAAAATGGGCGCCAATTCAAAAGTGTGACGGACAAACAGACAGACAAATTGTAAATTTAGTAGTAATAGATTGTATTATCCCAACAATTAGTTTCATAATTGTAATGTTTTACCAACTTATCATGTTTTTCAAGAATTTGGGTTAGATAATCATTGGACGAGCCCACAAAAGTGTATGTGGTGTTGCCTTCGCAACTTAATTGACCATTTGATATACTAATACCCAATTCTTTGCTCATTTGTTCAACGTAGAGCTTTTTGCAAATGAAAACATAGTTGTTTGACGCTTTGTCCACAGGCGTGACCACCAAATTGTTGTGAATGTTTTGTAATTTGTAAACCAGTTTTTTACAATGAAAATGATGGTGCAAAGAAAACTACGATAAGTAAAAACGTTGTGACTGCAGAAACCATGAACTTCTTCATGGTACACCAAAAATTCTGGGGTTTGAAGCAATTTTGTGTTTGCACCAAACATATAGTTTAATATTTTTTAAAACAAATTAAACCACGTGAAAGAGCGTTCAAAACTACGTATATATGGCACATCACATTGATTAAAACGTTTTTTAGACAAACTTAATAAAGCAATAAAAGCTTATACTAGCAAAAAAATTTCTCAACCAACCTTGCAACGAAAAAAAACCTCAAAAGAGTGAACGGTTTGCATTTCGTTAAAACGTTTTCTAGACCAATTTTTTATTGCGAAAAAGATAGCGGAGAGAATTTTTGGGTCGGACTAAACGCCGACGCAATAAAGCCAAAAAGTGAAATTTTTGAAATTTATTTTTTAGGTTTTTTGTTTATACCAAAATAAAAGTTTATGTTTTTTAAAAAACTAAATGCAACACATGAAAGCCCTTGCAAAATACTACATTTTTCATATTAACACCAATATTCGATAACGCTTCTGTGTTGCCTTAAAAGACCTTTTTTTCAAAACGCCAAAAATGACGTTTTTCGACGAAATACCCTACTTTGGAGACCTCTAGCGCCACACCACAAGGGTCTCATTCCAAAAGCGGGTCGGTTTTTTCTTAGTTGGACCTAAGGGTACCTCCATACCAAATTTGAGCGAAATCGATTTTCGGCTAGGGGCAGAGTATTACCAAAATGTTCCTCCTAATTCCGGACGGTCTCTTAACAAATGTGACACGTTGAACTGAAACTTGAGAAAATACAATGTCGAATGCAGCCATGGTGTTACAGCTTTTGTTACAGCTTTTTGTGGAAAAGTGTTACGGTTAAGGTTGTGCGCTCAAATGACAACTTATATAATTATTTGTATGTTCATCCATTCCAGAACGGCATATGGACTATTTATTTTTGATGCTAAAATTTGAACCCACAAAATTTTAATTAACCCTTTTAAAATAAAGTAAACCCGTAAAAGATTTAGTTTACAAAATATAGGCGTTCAAGTTTCAACTAAACGTCTGGACGAAGTAAGAACGTTTCTTGAGTGCTATGGACCACCGTTCATGCAACAAAAAAGCTTGTCAATTGAAATGTTTAGCTTATCCGAACGAAGACTGCACGGAGTGGCGGAAGTGTATCGGTGGCAGTACGGCAGTGTACGAGGGATGGATGAACGGAGGAATGAAGTGGCGTTGCAAGTGTACCAACCAAAGCAAATACGATGCAACACAACGCAGATGCACAGGTATGATCTAGAGTTTCAACAGCTTATGTTGAAAAAGTTAACGGTGCGGTAAGGTCTCTGTCAAAATCTGGACAGAAAACACGAACTGTTACTGAAAAAACCGATGAACTTTTTTTATAAGAGCTCCTCCCGGTAATACAGGAGTTACGCAGAATTTCAGTTTTTCTTTAACAATAAGTTCTATTTTCAAAATTTTTAAGGGCGCCTTATACGCAAAACTGCGGTGTGCGTTATTTGATTTTATAAGCAACTGTTATCTTTTCATGCAAAGTAATGTTGAATGGTGCCTTGAAAAGCCGAGCAGCACAAAACAAAAAGGCGCGCTACTCGCTATAGGTACTTTAGTTCGAATATGAAAAGCAGCGTACTGTAATGTCGAAAATTATTCATTTTTTTGTGTTTTCACAATTTCGTTTTGCATTTATTATCACATGTTGCTGAGTGGTGGCGTGCGCTGAGCTCAGCGTTCTGTACATATTTGGGGCAAAAAGTTCAACTTTTCGGGTTTTCATTACTATTTTGTTCTGCATTAATTATAGGCTAGACCGTTTCGTCTGAAATTTTAACACCAAAAAAGGAGCAGTTGCGCTTGGTTAAAATTTCAGCCCAGAAACCATTTAAAATTTCTTGGTGAGAAACAATTTTTTTTCATGTATGCAGTTTTTTTGGATCGAAACTATGTTTGCATAGAAACAAGTTGGACAAAACACAGGGTGAACCAAAAAAGGTTTCAACTTCAAAATGCTCTTACTGCTTGTGCTAGGACCTTTATAATTTGAAATTTGCAACACTGTTATCACATCTTAGGAGTTTTTTTGTGATTTATTTTGTTAGTTTACACATTTTAGTTTATTTTTACAGTGTAATTTAAAAAAAACAGCAATTTTTGACACAAAAACAATGTTTATCAACAATCTCACTGTTTATCATTGCACATTTTTTGGCGCTTTCACTGCAGAAAACATGGTCTGCTATGGCGAAAGTTGAGAAAGTGGCAGATTGTGTGAATTAAAAAAGAAGTAACAATTTGCATTTCAAAAGATAAATTCCCATCTGTTATGAGCAGAACCGCTCACGCACACTCAGACTCTAGTGCAACGAGGAGTGGCCAAAGACCATTCGAATGCAATTCGGCATTCGGCATTTCCAAGTTACTGTACATTCATTGTACCTATTGCTTTTTAAATCTTTTTTTGTGTTGTGAACACTCGGGTGTTCGCCAACGTTCATTATTTCGTAATAGCAGTTGACCCGTGCCTACGGCCCGGTTAGAAATGTTTGCGATTTTGTAAACAGCAAGGTGCACCCGCGTATTTATCGACATTTATTTGCTTCTGTTCTCCTGAAACGGTAAACGTGTTGATTTTTTAAACCAAGGCTTTCATGCGTTTAAATTCGTTGATACCGTTTATTGTTTGGGGCAAGCATTCCGCTTTTGTTTTAGCTCGAGAACCGCTCGATTTTGAAAAGTGCTTTTCAAACGTTTCAAATGTTTGTTTTCAAGCTTTTCGATTCGGTGTCAATTCTATATCAAAAAAGATTCTTTTATAACTCTGTTTCGCTGATTTTGCAAACGCTGAGAATTTTGTAAACTAATTGAATTTGCTGCTCCTGTTTGTTCTCGGTTAGTTGAGTTCGGTCAAAGGCAAGTCGTTCCCGTTAGATTTTTTTCTGGTTGAATGAAATTGTTCAAACGTGACTTTATTGTTTGACATATTCATTTTTCAAAGTCGCTAAGTTTGACACAAAGAGGCCCGTTTATCTTTTAATTTGCAGAACTGGCCGGAATCGATACCCGTTTATTTGCACAATCCCATTTGTGTTTTTATAGTAAGCCACTTTTGCACAAAAATGTTTATTTAAACAATATGATTTCAGTTTTTGCTGTTTCAAAGTTTGGTTTGTATTTGGTTCAGAAAAAAATATGGGATTTAATTATCATTCACAGGAAAACCACTTTTGTATGTGAAAAAAATTCAATAGCCGATTTCGTTTCTGTTCGTTGCAATTGTTATAGCTAAATGTTATAGGGACAGGGAACAAAAGAAAAACGCATTTGGTGATCAGTTCTCCGGAGCCTCAGTCATCCTTCCCTCAGTTCTCCGCCCGTGCGTGTGACCTTTGACCAGTCCTCCGGGCCTCAGTCATCCTTCTCTCAGTTACCCGCCACCCTTCTGCAACATACCCTAAAAATGTGTCAGAAAAACTTCCCAAAATGTTCTAATAGTGTTACAGTTTTTAGCTCGAAACATCTCAACACAATCCAATGAGAGCATTTTGAAATTGGAACCTTTTTTGGTTCACCCTGTGTATGTCATGGTCATGTTATAACCGCAGATTAGATAACTGGAACGTGCGAACAGCATGAAATAGTTTTTTTCGTGAATTTTTTTATTTAATCAAAATCCCACGCCGTTTATAAAATCGAATTTCTTCATCAGTTTTCTGTTTTGCTTCTTTTTTGCAGCGGAGACTGTTGGAGACGGTTTTAATGTGCGATAAAAGTCAAACAAACTTGAAATACTGACTTTTTAGCAAAAAATGTGTAGATAAAAGTTGCAAAAACATCATTTTTTTTAATTTCAGTGCGACTTCGTTGGAGAAGGTAATTCCAAAGGGAACGTTGTCGTCGCATTTAGCATTTTCTAACTACAATGCTGCAGAAAAATTGGAGTAAACTAGGAAGACTTTCTTGAACAGCATAGCACAATTTATGAGCAATAAAGATTAGAAACACGACGACGGCGACATACAGCTGGGGGGGGGAGGGTAGTTGATATCCCGTGTGGTAAAACAACAACAACCGTGATACCAGCCAGTCGTTCTCAGATCATCAGAGACGGTGCCTGACAAACATTTAGCATTCTTTGTGAATCTTCTGTTCCCTATTTTTTTCAATTTCAGCGCAACCAAATGCTTCGTGCGCCAACGGTGAATTTTGTACAGGTGGCAGCGAGTGTGTCGATGGAATGTGCCATTGCCCAACTGCCACAGGCGCAACACCACCCAAACTAGAAAACAACACATGTTATAGTTCAGTTGTTTTTTTTACTAAAGCAACACATGCACTGGGAAAACAGTTTTTATGCCGTTTTATGCAGTTTTATGTTCTGTTTTTATTGTTCTTTGTCGACTGTGTGTTGTAAAGGACGCATAAAACATATGCATAAAAACTATCTTCATGCAGTTTGCATGTTCCCTCTTGTTTCGTTAACTTTGAAACTAAAAATATTAAACGTTTAAAAAACATCAATTCGCTTCAAAAAATGTTTTGCCCATTTATTGACCTCTTGCCCACTCCCACATAAGTTCAACCCCCCCCCCCCCCCGCCCCAGCTCTCCATACCTATTTTCCTCCAACTGTACATACCTACCTATTATCTTTTCGTGCGAATGAGAAAGATACAATATACCTACCTAAATTTTAAAATTTGCTTCAGACATCTAGATACTTACAGCGCCCCACCAAAATCATCCGGACTAAAACAACTATGGTTCTGGGATTGTTCGGTTAAAAAATTCAGCCACATTTCATAGTTTTCACAGTGCAGCAAACCAGCTGATTGACTTGGATTGAATTATCCAATATCCATCGTGAAGCAACGTGCAAAAAACTCGCTCAAACGTTTTTTTGCTGTTTTGTTTAATACTCACAAAGCAACTCTGCATCCATTTTCATGAACAACAGGCTTCATTGACGGCGTGTGTCGTTTGGGTGGCCCTCCATCTTGCCTCTATGGCAGCATCTGCGGTGAAAATGAGCGCTGCGTTTGTGCGTCTACTGCCAACAAACAAGACGACCAATGCAAAGGTGTGTCATCGATTGACAAAACAGAACGTTGATAAACTACCGATTACGTTATCTGCAGGGTATTGCAAAAAAAACTCTGGTAACACATTCTCGAATATGCTTCAAATTGTCTGTCGACGGATTGTCTGTTGCACTTTGTTATACAACAGCACACAAGCACCAGTACTGCTGTGGACAACTCTGTCCCGCGTCTGGTTTGTCTTGTGTGATCCACTGTTTCGCTGATGTTTCAGCCAGACATAACATCCGTCTGCGCTGGTCATCATGTTTGATTGGGCTGTGCAGCCCGGGCCTTGTCATACTGACGAGCCTGGGGGCCCGCGGTATACGCTTACCAGGCGAATTGCACGTTGTTATGCTTCAAATTGTCTGCGACTGAGAATTTCTCAAAACTCAAAACACTGCTTAAGAAATGTTAGCCGAGTAATATGTGTTATGCTGTTGAGTTTTCAGTTTTATTTGTTTTTTTATTTTATGAAAACGTCACACAGTTTCAGTTTATCTTTTTTTGGTTTTGTGTTTAAGGATTGAACCAAATTGCTTGAAGAAAAGTTACCAACTAAGACTGCAAAGTTGAACTGCCCATGACCAAACGCGAAATTTGTTTTTCCTGGGTTCTTCTGGTTCGCTTGATAAAAAAGCATGGATTCATCAGATATTTAATCTTGTCTTGAAAATTTTGGAGTTTTTAAACAAAACTAGCCTATTGACCCGAGCGTATGTGGCTTAATCAATGCCAAGCCTTTTTGGTGAAGTGGCATTGACTTAGAAAGAAAAAACAGTAACGTTTACTGAATAATAACCCTGAAGAAAATTTACCTTGTGCTGCCGTGAAGTCGCCTACAATACAATATTTTTTAATGTATTTAAATAAATAAAAAATGCGAAGTTTGTGATTTTGCTATTTTTACCCGTTTACCCTAACCGAAGGCAAGCCTTTTTGTAAGTGAAGTAAAATTGAATAAAAAATATAAAAACTAACGTTTTTTTCATTTACCCGTTTTACAAAGCTTTACCCGTTTACCGAAGCCAAGCCTTTTTTGTAAAGTGAAAATGCGAAGTTTATGATTTTGCTATTTTTCCCCGTTCACCCTAACCTAAGTCAAGCCTTTTTGTATGTGAAGTAAGATTGAATAAAAACATAAAAACTAACGTTTTTTTTCAATTACCCGTTTTAAAAATCTAATGCTTCTTTTACCCGTTTACCTAAGCCAAGCCTTTTTTGCAAAGTGAAAATGCGAAGTTTATGATTTTGCTATTTTTACCCGTTCACCCTAACCTAAGTCAAGCCTTTTTGTAAGTTAAGTAAGATTGAATAAAAAATATAAAAATTAACGTTTTTTCATTAAAAAAATACCCGTTTTAAAAAGCTGATGCTTCTTTTACCCGGTTACCCTAACATAAGCCAGCCTTTTTTCTAAAGTGTAAATGAATAGAAGAAGCAAAAAAGTGACGTTTATAATTTCGTTTTGCAGTCATTGAAGTTTTACCCGTTTACCCCAACATGAACCAAAAATTTTGCAAAGTGAAAATGAATGGTAAATACCATTTCGACCCAATTAAAAAACTAACTTTTTTCAAATACGGTTTTGTTACATCTTTCGCAGTCGCTCGTCAAGTTTTGAGCAGCAACAATTGCCAGTAGCCCATCGTGCGTTACGTTGAAATTATCGCTCAATTTGAAAATGAAACATGGAGTATCAATTTCAATGAAATTACTTGTTTTCAATCCAAAGTGCAACTTGCAAGGCCGATGTCGATGTGCGTTTTGCAACCCGATTTTTAAAAACAAAAAAGTTCAAACTTTTTTAAAAGACGGTTTTGTTACATCTTTCCCAGTCGATCATCAAGTGTTGATCAGCCACGCTTCCATTTACCTACGCTGCGCTGAACTGTCTCTGTTGACCAAAGAGTATCATGATGACTGCAGCTATGAAGAGCGACGTTATAAGAAAACAATCTCAACTGGCATTATTAAAAAAATAGGTTAAGGAAATTGAGATTGAGTTTTCTTAAGTAGCAAAAAAGGGCGCCAATTCAAATTGCAAAAAAGTGCCACAGACACACACTTTGTAAATTTAATAATATAGACTAGCCAATGGACCCGAGCGTATGTGGCTTAATCAATGCCAAGCTTTTTGGTGAAGTGGCATTGAATTAAAAAGAAAAAAAACAGTAACGTTTACTGAATAACCAATCTGAAGAAAATTTACCTTGTGCTGCCGTGAAGCCGCTTACAATACAATATTTTTTAATGTATTTAAATAAATAAAAAATGCGAAGTTTATGATTTTGCTATTTTTACTCGTTCACCGTAACCTAAGGCAAGCCTTTTTGTAAGGGAAGTAAAATTGAATAAAAAATATAAAAATTAACGTTTTTTTTCAATTACCCGTTTTAAAAAGCTAATGCTTCTTTTACCCGTTTACCGTAACATAAGCGAAGCCTTTTTATAAAGTGAAAATGCGAAGTTTATGATTTTGCTATTTTTACCCGTTCACCCCAACCTAAGTCAAGCCTTTTTGTAAGTGAAGTAAGATTGAATAAAAAGTATAAAAATTAACGTTTTTTCAATTACTCGTTTTAAAAAGCTAATGCTTCTTTTACCCGTTTACCCTAACATAAGCGAAGCCTTTTTTGTAAAGTGAAAATGCGAAGTTTATGATTTTGCTATTTTTACCCGTTCACCCTAACCTAAGTCAAGCCTTTTTGTAAGTGAAGTAAGATCGATTTTACCCGTTTACCTAAGCCAAGCCTTTTTTTGTAAAGTGAAAATGCGAAGTTTATGATTTTGCTATTTTTACCCGTTCACCCAAAACCTAAGTCAAGCCTTTTTGTATGTGAAGTAAGATTGATTAAAAAACATAAAAATTAACGTTTTTTTTAATTACCCGTTTTAAAAAGCTAATGCTTCTTATACCCGTTTACCTAAGCCAAACCTTTTTTGTAAAGTGAAAATGCGAAGTTTATGATTTTGCTATCTTTACCCGTTCACCCTAACCTAAGTCAAGCCTTTTTGTAAGTTAAGTAAGATTGAATAAAAATTATAAAAATTAACGTTTTTTTCAATTACCCGTTTTAAAAAGCTAATGCTTTTTTTACCCGTTTACCTAAGCCAAGCCTTTTTTGCTAAGTGAAAATGAGTAGCAGAAACAAAAAAGTGACGTTTTTAAGTCTCGTTTTACAGTCATTGTTCTTTTTACCCGTTTACTCTAACATAACCCAAGCCTTTTGCAAAGTGGAAATGAATGGTAAATACCATTGCTACCCAATTAAAAAAAACTAACTTTTTTCAAAGACGGTTTTGTTACATCTTTCGCAGTCGTTCGTCAAGTTTTGAGCAGCAACAATTGCCATTTGCCCATCGTGCGTTGCGTTGAAATTATCGCTCATAACCATGGAGTATCAATTTGAAAACCGTGGTATCATGATGACTTCAACTGTGAAGAGCGGCGTTTTGTGTAAACAACTTCAAGTGATACCGGTATTAAAAATAGATTGAGATTGAGATTGAGATGAAGCTTTCTTAAATAGCAAAAGTAGCAAAAATAGCCAAAAATGGGCGCCAATTCAAAAGTGTGACGGACAGACAGACAAATTGTAAATTTAGTAGTAACTAGCCAATTGACCCGTGCCTACGGCACGGTTAGCTGTTGAATACAACTGTTATTTTTGAATGGAGTTTAGCCTTTTGACCTTACCCACGACCCGGACTAAACATGCATTGCATTTTCATTTTGAGCTGCTTTAACCGATTGTTGTTGATTAACCATAGAAATGATCGTTTATTCTTGAAGCACTCGACGCTCCTACTTTTTTGAAAATCACAGTATTTTCAGTTTTAAGGCGCGCTTTTTGTCAACAATATGAAAAACAATCTTTTTTTAGTCAGCAACAAACAACTGACGTTCCCTTTTAAAGAATCAAAATTAATTGTCATTTATTAGCTTTTTCAATGTCGCTGTCATTCCCGTTAAAAATTGATCGATTATATGTAGACCGTTCTACTGCTTCGCCATCGATCGTGGCCACATCTTTGTTGATGCTGCAATCTATTCCTTGTGGAACTGGAATTTCTTGTCGACGGAGTGTAAATGATGAAAAAACACTTTTTCTGAATACACATTGCAAAACCCTTATCTGAGCTAACCCTTTTAGTGTGTAAAAGATAAAAAAAGACTACACTTCTAAATAATTGTTGCAAAATGCCAGCTTTTGTTTTGAAACTTTTTCCCGCTTACTCTAACCTAAGCCAAGCCTTTAGAGTTTAAATGACGACAATGCGAGTTCTTGCAATTCTTACGATTGTCTCGCTTGTCGTTGTAGCACTTGAGCGTTCCAGATCGAGACGGTTTTTATTTCATCTTTTGCAGTCGATTATAAAATTTTGAGCACCAAAATTGCTATTTGCCCATTGTATGTAAGTTGTTGCTAATGAGCAAAAGGCATCATGATGACGAAGTCATGTGGAATGACGATTTGAACATTGCCTTGTCATTAGAAATGGAGTAAGAACATCGTCATTAGAAAATGGAGTAAAGTTTTTAGCAGATGATGACTTAAATAGCAAAATAGGTTCAAACTAAAAAAAATGCTTTGAACCGAAAATGTGAACAGACTTACTTAATCAGTCAGCTCACACAGTAACTATTTTAGTATAATAGATAATAGATAAAAATTAACGTTTTTTTCAATTACCCGTTTTAAAAAGCTAACTAGCCTATTGACCCGAGCGTATGTGGCTTAATCAATACCAAGCCTTTTTGGTGAAGTGGCATTGACTTAGAAAGAAAAAACAGTAACGTTTACTGAATAATAACCCTGAAGAAAATTTACCTTGTGCTGCCGTGAAGTCGCCTACAATACAATATTTTTTAATGTATTTAAATAAAGAAAAAATGCGAAGTTTATGATTTTGCTATTTTTACCTGTTTACCATAACCGAAGGCAAGCCTTTTTGTAAGTGAAGTAAAATTGAATAAAACATATAAAAACTAACGTTTTTTTCATTTACCCGTTTTAAAAAGCTAATGCTTTTTTACCCGTTTACCTAAGCCAAGCCTTTTTTTGTAAAGTGAAACTGCGAAGTTTATGATTTTGCTATTTTTATCCGTTCACCCTAACCTAAGTCAAGCCTTTTTGTAAGTGAAGTAAAATTGAATAAAAAATATCAAAACTAACGTTTTTTTTCATTTACCTGTTTTAAAAAGCTAATGCTTTTTTACCCGTTTACCTAAGCCAAGCCTTTTTTGTAAAGTGAAAATGCAAAGTTTATGATTTTGCTATTTTTACCCGTTCACCCTAACCTAAGTCAAGCCTTTTTGTAAGTTAAGCAAGATTGAATAAAAAATATAAAACTTAACGTTTTTTTCATTAAAAAATACTCGTTTTAAAAAGCTAATGCTTCTTTTACCCGGTTACCCTAACATAAGCCAAGCCTTTTTTCTAAAGTGAAAATGAATAAAAGAAACAAAAAAGTGACGTTTATAATTTCGTTTTGCAGCCATTGCTTCTTTTTACCCGTTTACCCCAACATGACCCAAACATTTTGCAAAGTGAAAATGAATGGTAAATACCATTTCGACCAAATTAAAAAACTAACTTTTTTCAAAGACGGTTTTGTTACATCTTTCGCAGTCGCTCGTCAAGTTTTGAGCAGCAACAATTGCCAGTTGCCCATCGTGCGTTACGTTGAAATTATCGCTCATAACCATGGAGTATCAATTTCAATGAAATTTACTTGTTTTGAATCCAAAGTGCAACTTGCAATACCGATGTCGATGTGCGTTTTGCAACCCGATTTTTAAAAACAAAAAAGTTCAAACTTTTTTCAAAGACGGTTTTGTTACATCTTTCCCAGTCGATCATCAAGTTTTGATCAGCCACGCTTCCATTTGCCAATGCTGTGCTGAACTGTCGCTGTTGACCAAAGAGTATCATGATGACTCCAGCTATATGAAGAGCGACGTTTTGAGAAAACAATCTCAACTGGCATTAATAAAAAAATAGGTTAAGGAAATTGAGATGGAGTTTTCTTGTAGCAAAAAAGGGCGCCAATTCAAATTGCAAAAAAGTGCCACGCACAGACACTTTGTAAATTTAATAATATAGATGCTTTTTTTACCCGTTTACCTAAGCCAAGCCTTTTTTGCTAAGTGAAAATGAGTAGCAGAAACAAAAAAGTGACGTTTTTAAGTCTCGTTTTACAGTCATTGTTCTTTTTACCCGTTTACTCTAACATAACCCAAGCCTTTTGCAAAGTGGAAATGAATGGTAAATACCATTGCTACCCAATTAAAAAAAAACTAACTTTTTTCAAAGACGGTTTTGTTACATCTTTCGCAGTCGTTCGTCAAGTTTTGAGCAGCAACAATTGCCATTTGCCCATCGTGCGTTGCGTTGAAATTATCGCTCATAACCATGGAGTATCAATTTGAAAACCGTGGTATCATGATGACTTTCAACTGTGAAGAGCGGCGTTTTGTGTAAACAACTTCAAGTGATACCGGTATTAAAAATAGATTGAGATTGAGATTGAGATGAAGCTTTCTTAAATAGCAAAAGTAGCAAAAATAGCCAAAAATGGGCGCCAATTCAAAAGTGTGACGGACAGACAGACAAATTGCATTTTTAGTATAACTAGCCAATTGACCCGTGCCTACGGCACGGTTAGCTGATAAATATAATTGTTATTTTTGAGTGGATTTTGATTTTTTGAACCGTGCTCGCCCACGACCCGGATTAAAAATGTATTGCATTTTGATTTTGAGCTGCTTTAGTCGTTCCCGTTTAAATTATAAAAACAGTCTTCTGATCAAGAACACAATTTCACTGCTTCCCTTTTAAAATTCCCATTTAAATCTTTTTTAATTGCCAATGGTCAATTGCCGTTCCTGTTAAAATATGAAAATTCAATTAACGTTAATTGAATTGAAACGACAAAAATAACGTTTTATAAAAATCGTTTTTGAATGTAATTTGTAATTGTAGTTTTGAATTTTTGTTTTTGAAATTGACACATTTTTTAAACTAAACACCCGCGTTTTGAAAACAAATTTGAAATGCGAATTTTGCTGTTAGGTTTTTACCGGTTCACCCTGCCCTGAGCCAATCCTTTTTTGAGTGACACGTATTGAAAAAAAATGTCAAATTAAAAAAAAGCTTTTTTCCAAATTACCCGCCTTCATTCCAATCAGATTTTTAGTCAATCACCCACTTCATTAACAAACCCCGTTTCATATACCCTAATATCTAAGCCAAGCCTTTTTGCAAAGTGAAAGTGAATGGGGAAACAAAAGAAACGTTTTTCAACACCCATTTAAATAGTCATTTAAATACAACTTTATTTTTGCGTTTTTGTATTTGACACGCATTGAAAAAATGTCAAATTTGGAAAAAATCGCTTTTTCTAAATAATCGCTCTGAAAGCCATAACAAACCCCGTTTAAAAAAGTTCTCAGGCAAAAACTTTTCAACCAAATGATAATGAAAGATGTCTTGAAAGCAATGCGCAGAGTGCACATGCAATGCCAATGTCGATGTCGTTTTGCATCCCGATTTTTTAAAACAATTGCAACCCGCTTCCGGTCATCAACTTGTGAACAGCAACAATTGCCATTAATTGTCAATCGCATGTTAAGGCGCTGGCGCGAATAACCAAAAAGAATCATGATGACTTCGCAGAGAAAAGTGACGTTTTTTGAGAAAATAATCGGCATTGATAACAGGTTAAAAAATTGAGATGCATTTTTTTAAATACCAAAAATACGCGCCAATTCAAATTGCAAAAAAGTGACACGGACACCACTATTATCTTAGTATTATGATGATGACTAGCCAATTGACCCGTGCCTACGGCACGGTTAGCTGATAATACAATTATTATTTTTTAGTGGATTTTGGCCTTTTGAACCGTGCTAAAAATGCATTGCATTTTGATTTTGAGCTGCTTTAGTCGTTCGCGTTCAAATGATCAAAAACAATCTTCTGATCCGGAACACAATCTTTACTGCATTCCCTTTTAAAGTTAAAAACAATCTTTTTAAATCACCAATGGTTAATTGCTGTTTCCGTTAAAAATATGTAAAACGATTTTAAAGTTAGTTGAATTGAAACGACAAAAAGTATAATTTTATAAAAATCGTTTTTGAATGTAATGTAATTTTAATTTTGAAATTTTGGTTTTGAAATTGACACATTTCTAATTTAACCCGCGTGTTAAAAACAAATTTAAAATGCGAAGTTTATGATTTTGCTGTTGTTTTTTACCCGTTCACCCTGCTCCAAGCCAATCCTTTTTTGTACAGTGACAATACAAAAAAGTTAACAAAAAATGTAAAAAATGACGTTTAAATAAAAAAACATTAAAAAAAACTGTTTTTATACCTTAACGTATATCCTAACATATAAGCCAAGCCTTTTCGCAAAGTGAAAATGAACAAATAACTGCTTTGAAAGCCATCTTGCTTTCTAATCAGATTTTTAGTTTATCACGCACTTCACTAACAAACCCCGTTTATTTGATTTTGCAATTAATTTTTTTAGTTGAGTTGTTTAGATAAAACTTCTCTGTTTTTGAAAAAGTCTTAAGCAATAACTTTTCAACATTTTTCTGTTTTTGAAAACGTTCTCATGCAATAACTGTTTAACCAAATGATAATGAAAAATATTGTCTTGAAAGCAAAGTGCAATGTGCACTTGCAATTTCGATGTCGTTTTGCAACCTGATTAAAAAAAACAATTGCAATGATTCTTCATAGTTGGTTTTCTGTCATCTTTCGCTTTCGGTCAGTTTGAACAGCAACAATTGCCATTAATTGTCGATCGTATGTTAAGGCGCTGTCGCGGATGACCAAAGAGTATCATGATGACTTCGCAGTACAGAGTAACGTTTTTGAGAAAATGATTTGCAGTACAGAGTAACGTTTTTGAGAAAATGATTTGCATTATTAATAATAGGTTAAGAAATTGAGATTTAGCTATCTTAAATAGCAAAAAAAGCGCCAATTCAAATTGCAAAAAAGTGACACGGACACCACTATTATCTTAGTATTATGATGATAGATAGATAGCCAATTGACCCGAGCGTATGTGGCTTAATCAATGCCAAGCCTTTTTGGTGAAGTGGCATTGACTTAGAAAGAAAAAAAACAGTAACGTTTACTGAATAATAACCCTGAAGAAAATTTACCTTGAGCTGCCGTGAAGTCGCCTACAATGCAATATTTTTTTAATGTATTTAAATAAAAAATGCGAAGTTTATGATTTTGCTATTTTTACCCGTTCACCGTAACCTAAGGCAAGCCTTTTTGTATGTGAAGCAAGATTGAATGAAAAATATAAAAATTAACGTTTTTTCATAAAAAATACCCGTTTTAAAAAGCTAATGCTTCTTTTACCCGTTTACTAAGCCAAGCCTTTTTTGCAAAGTAAAAATGCGAAGTTTATGATTTTGCTACCTAAGCCAAGCCTTTTTTGTAAAGTGAAAATGCGAAGTTTATGATTTTGCTATTTTTCCCCTTTCACCCTAACCTAAGTCAAGCCTTTTTGTATGTGAAGCAAGATTGAATGAAAAATATAAAAATTAACGTTTTTTCATAAAAAATACCCGTTTTAAAAAGCTAATGCTTCTTTTACCCGTTTACTAAGCCAAGCCTTTTTTGCAAAGTAAAAATGCGAAGTTTATGATTTTGCTATTTTTACCCGTTCATCTTAACCTAAGTCAAGCCTTTTTGTATGTGAAGTAAGATTGAATAAAAACATAAAAATTAACGTTTTTTTCAATTACCCGTTTTAAAAAGCTAATGCTTCTTTTACCCGTTTACCTAAGCCAAGCCTTTTTTGCAAAGTGAAAATGAATAGAAGAAACAAAAAAGTGACGTTTATAATTTCGTTTTGCAGTCATTGCCTCTTTTTACCCGTTTACCCCAACATGACCCAAACATTTTGCGAAGTGAAAATGAATGGTAAATACCATTTCGACCCAATTAAAAAACTTTTTTTTCAGAGACGGTTTTGTTACATCTTTCGCAGTCGCTCGTCAAGTTTTGAGCAGCAACAATTGCCAGTTGCCCATCGTGCGTTACGTTGAAATTATCGCTCATAACCATGGAGTATCAATTTGAAAATGAAACATGGAGTATCAATTTCAATGAAATTTACTTGTTTTGAATCCAAAGTGCAACTTGCAATGCCGATGTCGATGCGCGTTTTGCAACCCGATGTTTAAAAACAAAAAAGTTCAAACTTTTTTCACAGACGGTTTTGTTACATCTTTCCAGTCGATCATCAAGTTTTGATCAGCCACGCTTCCATTTGCATACGCTGCGCTGAACTGTCTCTGTTGACCAAAGAGTATCATGATGACTTCAGCTATATGAAGAGAGACGTTTTGAAAAAACAATCTCAACTGGCATTAATAAAAACAGGTTAAGGAAATTGAGATGAAGTTTTCTTAAATAGCAAAAATGAGCGCCAATTCAAATTTCATGAAAATGACAGGGACAGACAGACAAATTGCATTATTAGTATAATAGAAGATAGAAGATAGATGTGAACACAATCAATGTCAGAACATTGTCAAGCAGTGTTCCAAATTTGCTGCCAAAATGCAGAACCGAACACGACAAGGTGGTTGTTAAGCAATCCCGTTGTAGTTATTTTAGTACACCCTGTATATTTTCCCGTTGTCTGGAAGATAAGATTTTTTAAATAAATTTGTAGTCATTCGTTGGCAGGTCTCAAAGGTTTTCAAAGACGGCGGAGCCCACGAAACATTCAGTGATTCTGTTGTTCCTTCTGAACCTTCTGTTTTTTTATTTATATAAAAAAATTCAGCGCTACCAAACGTTTCGTGCGCCAACGGTGAGATTTGCACAGGTGGCAGCGAGTGTGCCAATGGAACGTGTCGATGCCCAATTGCCACGGGTGCAACACCACCCATAGTGCAAAACAACGCATGTTACAGTTGCGTTATACTTGTGGAAAATTTTTCACAACTTTTCACAGAACAAAATAAATTATTGTTTAGAAGAGCAAACAGTCCAGAAAAGAAAGATCTGAAGAAAGTTCTGTGTAGTACCCAAAAATGCAGCCAACTTGTTGAACAGCAGGTTTCGTCGACGGTGTGTGTCATTCTGGTGATCCACCGTTCTGCCATGGCAGCGTGTGCGGTAAAAATGAACGCTGCGTTTGTGCTTCTGGTGCTTTCAAAGATCAGCACAAATGCAAAGGTGAGTGCTTCGACTAATGGAATACAGCTATTTTTTATCAGTTTTGTTCCAAAGTTTGTTATCTTAAAGCTATTGTGTAACGATATGCGTCACTTTTGTAAAAAAAGCAGCTGCGTACAACGGAACATGTGAACACGGAGAAGAATGTGTTGCTGACACCGACTGCAATCCACTGACTCATCGTTGTGATTGCGAATACAACAATAACAAGTACAATGAACGAACACGAATGTGTGCCGGTGAGCGAAAATCAGTGTGAAATTGCTTCTTAGTCACCACACACAATCAGCGAATAAAGTGAGAAACCACACCATTCACTACAACATGTTGCTGTGCTCCACAAAAATACGTTTTTTTCTCGCATATTGCAAAATCATTACAATCGTTAAAGGACTCACTGGTGGCAGTTGC
Organism: Theristus sp. LFF4_11; assembly: GCA_030248135.1. Classification (NCBI taxonomy): domain Eukaryota; kingdom Metazoa; phylum Nematoda; class Chromadorea; order Monhysterida; family Xyalidae; genus Theristus; species Theristus sp. LFF4_11. The sequence goes on along the minus strand of JASANC010000806.1, from coordinate 10,965 downwards.
GCGAATGTAAGATGTCAGTACGGAAGTAGATGCAACGAGAACGAAATTTGCGAATGTGAAGTGGGTGTGCCACGCAACGGCCTTTGTCTGGGTCAGTGTATCACGATCACTAGGATCGAGATGTAAACTAAAAAAACGTGCCTTCGAGAGTGCAGCAATTCGCCATTAACATGTACATGGTGAACCAAAAAAGGTTCCATTTTCAAAATGCTCTCACTGGCTTGAGCTGGGACCTCGTGACTTAAAATTTGGAACACTGTTAGAACACTTTGAGTTTTTTGTGATCTAAATTTTTTGGCTTACACTTTTCAGTTCATTTTTACAGTGTAATTTTCAAAAAATAGAATGTGTGAGTGTGAGTGTAGTGTAGTGTGACTTTAGTGAGTGAAAAAATTTGGTGAGAAAAACTTCCAAATGTTTTCTTATAGTGTTCCACTCTTCAGCTCGAAACATCTCAATTCTCAGCACAAGCCAGTGAGAAATTTGATTTTGAATTTTGAATTCCAGTTTTGAAATTGGAACCTTTTTTGGTTCACCCTGTAAACCTAACTACGCGCTTATTCATTCTATGAATGTGCCAGCTACCCTGCTTACTAAAAACGCATAGACAAGGTTGGGCAGTAACATAAAAGCAGAAACCTACAATTTTCGTAATAATGATAGTCGAGTTTAGGGGGTGTCACCGGCGAACCGAAAAATCATGTTTTTTTGAACAAAAATTTGTGATTATGGGGGGTGCCAAGTTGTGAAGGTGCGGGGGGTACCCACGTAGGCGTCCTGGGATCAGGGGGTATCATGGGAAATAGGGAAACTTTGCGTACAGTCGTTGAGTTTTAAAAACAAATCAAATGCGATTTTTTTATCCAAACAGTGATGCAACGGTCTTTTCACCTTCAGTACCACATGGTGCAGCATGTGGCATTGGGAGGCAATGTTCTCATCTGAACGAGTGCAATGTCAACGAATACCAAAAGTGTGTGTGCATCGCGAAAACCATTTTGGATAATGCTACAAGCACATGCAAAGGTATATGCAAACCAATTTCTGGTTACACATGGTTGGATTCATAGCGGTTTATCCGCGAGGTTATTGTTGCACAAATTGTTAAATGTTACACATTCACATTGTATCTCTCATTTTTCTATCTCAGCATTGATTGGTGGGCCTTGTCTTGATAGCACCGACTGCTTGCATGGCACTGGCAGCGTGTGTGACGACTTAACATGCGAATGCGCCTATGGAGCTGTAGCTGTCAAAGACGCAAACGGCCAGCTCCATTGCACAAGTTTGTTTCATGTGCATCTCAGAATCACTTGACTACCGAGCAATTTTAGCTAAAATGTTGAGTAAAATATCAAAAGATCGTTTTTGACAAACAATCATTCAAAAGTAACCAGCATACAAAATCAAGAAACTTTTTGTTGTCTGTTTCGTATGATTGCAGTTCTACACTGAAATTGCAGGCGGCCCATTTGGCAGCTGTCGCAATGGCGAACGTTGCTCTAATGGCACCAGTTGTCACTTGGAGTCATTCACTTGCAGATGTATGGGTAACACCACTTACTTTGAAGAGAACGACGGAAACTGCCACGGTTTGCCAAATTGAATTTTTTTTATCGTTTTACGCAAATTTAAAAGAATGCGGCAAAAAATGTGGTTTGAATTTGACGTTTGTAGTGGTTATTACGAAGCAAAAATAGAGCAGAATGTAAAAATGGCCAGACAAGAAACTAAGACGAGAGAATGAGCTTGTTTGTTTCCTTGAGAACGATGTGAGCGCGACTATTTTTCTTGTCAGTGGATGCCCATGCGCTCAAGCTGAAAACAAATCAAGCACAAAATCACATGCTAACCACCACTGCGTTGCACAGCTGCCATTGGTGGGCCTTGCGACTTTGAGCAACTCTGTGACGGAAATAGCAAATGCAACACGACGACGAAACTGTGCCAATGCCCTGAGAATACTACAATCATGCAGAATCAGTGTTTGGGTATGATCGTTTCAGAAAAATCCGAGGCACAATAGTTCCATGCCCTAAAGGCGCGTTTAGCAATTAGTTTTTTGTGCGTACGCACGGACACGACACGTAAAAAAGGGCCACGCGATTTAGAAATCGTGTCGTGTGTGCTATCTTAATGCATTACGGACACGATTAGTTTGCGCACGGGATTTAGAACGACGTTTGTGCGTACGGACGAAAAACTAAATGGTGTTTCCGCCTTAAGGAAAAATCGCACAACCGAACCACACAACCGTAGAACGTCACCACAAGGCGAAGCGTATACGTAACCTAATTTTGAATTCCGTAAAACAATTTCTTTATCTCTGTGTGCAAACACAAACGCATTGAGTCTCGGGTTCAAAAAAAGATAAAAAGTAGTGTCTTACCCAACGCTTGCATACCGAAAAAATAGGGTCACCATTTTAAATATGCAGCCAACACCATTGTGTGAGTATTCCTAAAATGCATTCATGAAGCAGTATTTAGTGACAGCGTAGCTATATATTTTAACACAGCTACACGTCACAAAATCATGTTTCATGAATGCCGCTTCGCATTAAAATCAAGTAATGCCGCACAATACAAAACACACGCTTGCACAAACCTGCACGCGAACGCTATCGAACAATAAATTGAGTCTGAACTCAAAATTCAAAGCAAAGCAGGCGGCGTTTTTTAATAAAAAAAAAATTCTGATCACCCACAGCCGAGTATGGCGGAGAATGCGAGGACGACAGTGTCTGTCCGGGTGGCTCGAAATGCGCGCACAGTAAATGTCTCTGTCCTGGTACTGCCCGTTTCAATACCAATGACAGCATCTGCGAGAGTGAGTAAAACAGCAGATGTTTTGAAATCAGCGCTACCCGTATTACCCCCATTACCCCCCCCCACCCCCACGATAAGTTTCCGAATAATCCCCCCTCCACCCCCACAAATAATCCCCCATGGGGGATTATTGGAAACCTGTTTGAAACACATACCCAGCGAATTCAGTGGCTGGTTGCAGTGAAAACGGTAAAATTGTGCTACCAAAGGCCCCAAATGGATGAATTAATGGTAATTTCATTACAAAAGGCTGTTATAAAAGGAAATTTCTATGTAGAGTAGAAGTTTCTGCGACTTTATTGCCTGCCATGCAAGGTATTTTTGCTATTTTTCAATAAACCCCCACCCCTAGAAGTTGTTTGTAAGTAACCCCCCCCCGCCCCCCACCAATAAACCACCACCCCTAAAAGTCGCTGACGTATTAATCCCCCATGGGGGTTTATTGAAGGTAATACGGTAGTAACGTTTTTAGTGGCATTTTTTTCTATTTTCTGGAATATTATATATACACTTATTATATACCACTTTTCTGGAATAATTTACACTCTTGGAGGAAGATTTTTGAGTGTATGGCAGTTGCAAATATGCCATATTTTGACCCGCAGTCAGTCCAGGTGAAAGGGGAAGCGCAATCCGATTTTAGAAAGCGGTCTGCATTTAGTGCAGCTTTTCAGTATTTTGCCTGTCCGTTTTTTGCAGCATTTCACGAAACGCCACCTGGACCTACGAACAACTCGCTTGAGGCGACAAAAATTTTCAAACAGAGAACGGTTTGTAAGAATTGCACTGGGTGGTTAAAAAGAACGTAAAAAGTCTTTTAAGGCCCGTTTCGCCGCCCGTATTTTCATCGGCATGTCACGTCACGCCATCGTTTACCGTAAAGTCTTGCAGCGAATAAATTTGAAAATCAATCTGGCTCGTCAAAAACGTCATTCACGTCACCCGACTGTCGGGAGGAACCTTATATGCAAGACTTTACGGTATGCAGCGAAAAAGAGCAATCTGGCTCGTCACGTCATCACGTCACCCGACGTCGGGTTTTAGAACTCGCGCTCGTTTATGCTCCCGTACGTCGACGTGCATCGCCGTTCAATACGGACGCATAAACGATGACGTGACGTGTCAGATGGTTTAGGTTCTCCCATGAAAAGTTGTGCGTCAAAGTGCTATTCGCAGTTTCGCCAGGTAGACGCATACCGCACCGCGGTGTCTCTGGCTCGTCAGTGCGACGGACACCGGACAGAACTGCCGAAGGTGTTTTACAGCAGACAGATCTTATTGTCTGGGTAAAACATCAGCGAACCTAGAAAACAATCTTACAAAATCAACCATCCGGGCAATAATGCCACAAGGGACCCGGTGTTTTGCGAGCGTATGCAACTTGCAACACATGAAGTTCGCTATTTGCGGTTTTGCCAGTTAGACGCATGCAACGGTGTCCCCTGACTCAGGGTGGCCCCTGGCTTAATCCCGTAAACATAAAAGCTCGCCTGTACCCACCCTCGGATTGAACACAATTTCAAACAACGACCGACGCTGTCGTTGCCGCCTTTTCGCGTTGTAATGATTGAGATTGGTGGTCAGAACAAATCGTGAAGACGTTTTTGAAACACCCTGCATATGCAAATACAATTCTGTAAAGATATTCTGTGCGAGATAAGCGGCGAAATGTCCTGTTGCTAAATTTTTAGTTTCCTCTTTTGTATTCTGTCAATATTTTACACCAATTAAAGAGGCCACCAGTGATCGAAAAACCCCAGCCAAACAACAACGGATTAGCCATTGGCATCGGCGTCGCAGTTGCTGTTTTCATTCTAATTGTCGTTGCGATAGTCACGGCTGGCAAGTTGCACGTTTTGTGGTTTTGATTTGCATCGTTCATTTGAATGGCGCCTTTTTGTCGCTCATTTGAGTAGTTTTCATAAAATCATGTGGACTTTTTGCATCTTATTCATGAAACAGAAAAAACAAATATGACGCTAATGAGTGATCCAAATAAGAGTGCCCAAGTGACCCGGCCCTGTTGATGGGACTCGGATACACGAAACTGTCTACCTATATTAGTACAGCACGTTTCTTAAACCTGTCACTTAAGCAGAATGCAATAGACCTCGCGAAAGAGGATAGATTATCCAGAAATGGAGCGTTTGATTTCAACTTTGCCCTTACATTCGCTCTTATAACCGCATTGCACGCTCTGTATTCCGCAGGAACAATGTGACCTGCAATGTATGCATCCATTGAGTTTCGGAACGAAAATAAAACAAAAATAACAAATAGATGATTTTGATGGTTTTTTGGTCTTCGAAAAAAAAACGTTCACAACTTTCAGCGATTGTGCTGCGGCGCCGTATGCACCGCCACCAAGGTGGACGTCGGCTGAGAAAGGGGCGGCAGAGGGGGATTCGTTTCATGTCCTGATGTGTGCAAGACGTATTTTTTTGGTTATTTTTTTACACCCGGTATTGTCGTGTATGTTTTGTCTGCTGACACATGTTCGATCTCATGATCTGTCTCGATATTCTTAGTGGTGTGGTTTCGCTCTACAAACCCGCGCTGTAGTGAATACGTTCAACATGTAAAACAACTAACATTTACGGCGACGGTTAAATGGAGCTAATCATAAGTTTTCGTTTCGAGATCAAAACAACAATAACAGCAGCAGCAACAAAAAAAAACACGGAGCGTAAAATATGTGAAAAAAAACGGAAACATAATTCATTGCTGTTGAACTGTGCCGTGAGTCGTGCGTGATCGTAAAAACCACTAATTATCCTCTTTTTGATCACCACTTCCCACCGGCAACCTTGGATATTTACATTGTGCCAGTCCACACTGACAGCACTCGCGATGCTTCTGTTTCATTTTTTCCGGCCAATAGTTCTTTCCGTAATCGACACTGAAAAATCAGTTGAAAACAAAGACCAGAGTGCATAGAGTATTCACATTGAAAAGTGTCGGACCTCGGACGGAGATTGAATTGGGCACGTATAACGTTGTTGTGTTGCTTGCAGTCACGCAACCAGAAATCTAAAAAAATTGGAATTTCAAAAGCCCCCCCTGGTTTTTTTGCAGAAAAACGTCGGTTTTTTTCAGAAATTTTGGACCGTTTGCAGAAATTTTTTAGCAGATTTCTGCAAATTGCAGAAACAGATTTGCATACAAACTTTGGTTCTGCAATATTCATTTTGTGCATAGCGCTTGACTGAAGTTTCACATGAACATGGAAGAAATTTCAAATAGTTTTTTTTTGTCAAAAACAGCTGTTTCGGCGGTTGCTGTAGCGCAATGATTGGCGTTTTGTTTTGCCTTCGTAAATAAAATCGGAGTATTTCAAATTCGAAAAATAAAACAGAATCAGATCAAATCGAAAATTATTGTTTGCTGTTAGGCTTTCTGTTTGGAATTAGAATGAAGTGATCCATCATCGGCACAACAGAAGATACAAAAATAAGACATTGGCGGAGGTACGGTGCGCAAGTTTGTCGTCGAGCAGGTCGAGAATCTCAGCAACCTATTCGAAGATGCGCACAGTGTTCTCAAGGCTGCCAAAATATTCTACTGTCTGAGATGGATCTGAACAGCTGCTGGCGTACGGAAATGCCGATCTGCCATATCTGCACTTGTTTTATTCATCAATTTTGCCGGGCAAGGGCAGTATTATAACCCGTCAATGTTTCGCTGTGCGCACGCGCATTCTGACGTGAGGCAGTTGTCGGTGCACTGGCAGCCCTGAGAAGTTTTTGACAGTTTTTGTTGGAAAATACAAAGTAACTTCAGTCAAATGTCAAATCATCGTAAATAGAAACTGGCAGTTCAATGTCGGGAAACCCACACAAACAAACACCAACAGACAAATAAACAAGTGATTGACCGTTAAACGGTATCAATGTTTTGCACTTTCGACACTTGACAAAACAACTGTAAATAAAACTTTGCTGTGCTGAAAAAAATCTATGAAAACTCACCATGTGCGCGCGCGCGGGCAGTACAGGATTTGGTCCAATTTGACCGCCGTTTTTGTCAAACTGAAACCCACTGACTCGATACCGAAAAGCAGTGCTCGGATCGGTGGGATTTTGATCAATGGTGTTAACAACGGGAACGGGAATGCGCTCACGGCCTCCGCTGACGTCGCTGGAAACAAAAAAATGACTAAAAAGTGCTGACTTGACTTACAAAACTGTTGGTACACCTCGAAATCCTTTACGACCTTACACAATTCGTTACTACACTACTGAAATGCGTTTATTGTCCACAGAGCGTTTTTTGTCAACGCTGAAATGTGTTTTCTTATCAAACGCCACAGTCGGTCGGACTCTAAAATTATAGGCAATCAGCTGATTAGTCGGTGAGCACATGATACAAGTTCTCGGTGCATGCATTACCGGAGGTGGTGTGGAGTCTGTCTTGCACAGAAAGCTAGCATCACGTGATCACCAACCAATCAGCTGATTGCCTATAATTGAGAGTTCAACACCTGCACAAAACGCCAGCTGCGCCAATTGAGCTCGTTCCGGGTTTGCTCATCGTGACTGAAGCATCCGCACGCTCGTTGTCATTCGGTTCGCTCTTCGTTGCGTCTGCCGCCGAAGCACCGCCGAGCTGCCGCATGACTTCGACCGTTTCATCGTTGGCCAGTCGCGTCGCCAACTGAGTCGGCGTCACGCCGGTTTTGTTCGATTGATTCGGGTCTGCTCCCGCCTGGATTGAGAGCGCGTGCTGCATTTTTTGTATGTTGGAAATCGTTTCGTTTGTTTCGATTGTCTTATTGTCAGAAACAACTCAGTTCCGTGCTTTTTTAACCGTTTTGGAACACTTGAGACTCAAAAATTGTTGCAAAAAGCCGGCGTCTTACTGCAAAAAAAACTGACTTGAGCTGCAGAATGTGACCAGTGTTTTTTTCGTGATGCACGTTCACCCAATGATTCAATCCAGTAAGCTTTAAGAACCGATCAGCAAAAACTGTTGAAAAAAAACAGCCCCGATATGAGGGACAACCTGAAGAAGCACATTTGTAATCAATGGTGTGTCTTGCCGGATTGAAACGTGCAACAGGCTGTCCATAGTGCTCTGATCCGCGATTTCGCTTGGATTTTCACCTTGCACTGAAAAAAATTGTAAAAAACTATAAAAAACATGAAAATATAAACAAAACAAACACCGCTTCCACACGCTGCAATGCAAACTGAGAACAAATATAATGTCAACAAACAGATTTTGTGGTCTTTGCATGACATATGACTTTAATGGCAAATTGAATATCGCTGTCCTTGAGCTATGAAGACTGCGCATTTCACAAAAACAAAAACAAAAATAAATGATAACAAACAGACGATAAGTGAGCGGATTTGTGCTTCTTCAAAAAATTTCTCTGAAAAACAAAAAGTAGTCACGTGAAACAAGAAAAACGCGCTCACATCCGAATCGACGGAGCTCCGAGCGGCGCAAACAAGCGCGAAGTCGCGCTCGTCGTCGGCGCACGTCACTTCCGACTCGAGAACGCAACACTTGCACAGTGAGACCACTTGGTGGTCCTGAATGCAGCCGGCAAAACAACGGCGTTTTTTTTCAAATCCGTGGAGAAACCGGTTTCTTTCTCATCCCTCCCCCCCCTAAAAGACAAGAGCAACTATTACGGGACACCTGCGGAAGTTTGTTGCTCGAGCACGACAGTTTCATAGCAAACAGCGTTTTGCAAAATAAAACATGACAATTGACAATTGACTGAACGAATAGAAAACGAACACCGTTGTCGTCGTCACCAACATCGTTGCAAGCTGCAGTCGTGGGCGTGTCGTCGTCAGTACCGTGGGCGAGGGGGGGTGGGGGGGGGTACACCCCCCAGAGCACCAGAGGCCGTCGGGTGGGGGGGGGGGGGGGGGGGGCACCGTGCCACCCCCCCCCTAAACCCGGGCACCCCCCCCCATCGGACCCCCCCCCTCGAAAATTTGCCGACCCCCCCCCCACACCCCCCATGAAAGGGTTAGGACAAAACCCCTCCCCACCCCCTCCCCTCCCCTCCTCCTTTTTTGGAGGACAAAACCCCTCCCCTCCCCTCCCCTCCCCTCCCTTCCCCTCCCCTCCTGAGTCCTGAGACAGGACAAAACCCCTCCCCTCCTCCAACAAAAATTCAAAAAGGGCAAATTTTGATTTTTAAGGATTACGGTAACCTCCGGCAGTGGGTCTCGACACGAATTACACAGGTTACGGTAATTTTGTGTCTTGACACGAAGTTGCTGAAAACCACTTTGTTTCTTGTGAATAACAGTTGAAACCTTTCAGAAACATGCAGCATTATAACAGAATGTCAAAAAATTGGATGTCAAGGATCACGGTAACTCTGCAGTGGGTCTCGACACGATTTTTTAAAAACGTCCCTGATTGCCAGGAAAAGCTACTAGAATGATAGATAGCGTTCACATGATTGCATGAAACGGTTATATATCGGAAGTTTGGTCTCACGGGTTACGGTAGCGGTCGTTTTGGGTCTTGACACGAAGTTGCTGAAAACCACTTATTTTCTTGTGAATAAAAGTTGAAACCTTTCAGAAACATGCAGCATTGTAACAGAATGTCAAAATATTGGATGTCAAGGATTACGGTAACTCTGTAGTGGGTCTCGACACGATTTTTTTTAAAACGTCCCTGATTGCCAGGAAAAGCTACTAGAATAATAGATACCGTTCACATGATTGCATAAAACGGTCATATATCGGAAGTTTAGTCCCACGGGTTACGGTAGCGGTCGTTTTGGGTCTTGACACGAAGTTGCTGAAAACCACTTTGTTTCTTATGAATAACAGTTGAAACCTTTCAGAAACATGAAGCATTGTAACAGAATGTCAAAATATTGGATGTCAAGGTTTACGGTAACTGCAGTGGGTCTCGACACGATTTTTTAAAAACGTCCCTGATTGCCAGGAAAAGCTACTAGAATGATATATACCGTTCACATGATTGCATAAAACGGCCATATATCGGAAGTTTGGTCCCACGGGTTACGGTAACGGTCGTTTTGGGTCTTGACACGAAGTTGCTGAAAACCACTTTGTTTCTTGTGAATAATAGTTGAAACTTTTCAGAAACATGCAGCATCATAACAGAATGTCAAAAAATGGGATGTCAAGGATTACGGTAACTTTGCAGTGGGTCTCGACACGATTTTTTTAAAACGTCCCTGATTGCCAGGAAAAGCTACTAAAATAATAGATATCGTTCAAATGATTACAAGAAACGGTCATATATCGGAAGTTTGGTCCCACGGGTTACGGTAGCGCTGGTTTTGGGGTGTTGACACGAAGTTGCTGAAAACCACTTCGTTTCTTGTGAATAACAGTTGAAACCTTTCAGAAACATGAAGCATTGTAAGCGAATGTCAACATATTGAATGTCAAGGATTACGGTAACTCTGCAGTGGGTCTCGACACGATTTTTTAAAAACGTCCCTGATTGCCAGGAAAAGCTACTAGAATGATAGATATCGTTCACATGATTGCATGAAACGGTTATATATCGGAAGTTTGGTCAAACGGGTTACGGTAGCGGTCGTTTTGGGTCTTGACACGAAGTTGCTGAAAACCATTTATTTTCTTGTGAATAAAAGTTGAAACCTTTTAGAAACATGCAGCATCATAACAGAATGTAAAAAAAAATCAACTGTCAGGGATTACGGTAACTCTGCAGTGGGTCTCGACACGATTTTTTAAAAACGTGGTTGATTGCCAGAATTTTTTTTCATTTTTTAACTTTTTTTCAAAACTGGTTCTTGATAACTTCTCGTCTCATCTTTTACTTTTTACTTTACTCTCACGTTTTTTGTAGCACCAACCGACTACACTTTGACTATGACAGAGCACGGTACTAGTCTGCATGAATGAATCAATTTAAAAGAGTAGAAAAAAACTGGCAAAACAAATTTTAAACAAAATTAACATTCAAAGATGAGGAAAAACAGCACAAAACACGTCGGCTCAAAACACTGCAATTTTAGCTGCAACCAATTCAATAAAAAAACTTGATATTTGCGCACTCCTTTACATCTGATTTTTTGACATTTTGTTATGATCCTGCATGTTTCTAAAACTGTTATTCACAAGAAACAAAGTGGTTTTCAGCAACTTTGTGTCAAGACCCC
>JASANC010000804.1:0-59987 GCA_030248135.1 Theristus sp. LFF4_11 | reverse complement strand
TCACCCGACAGTTACAGAAGCTTGATTTCATAGAGCAGGACTGGTTTCTTTTGTATATTGCAAAAACGACAGACTTGTTTCAAGCGAAGTTTTCATTTTTGTGACAAGCCTTAGCGAACTATTTCCTATTCAAACCATAAGTGGCTCAGTTTTTGTTCATTTATTTCCTTTCATCATTATTCTTATCTGCGCTTTGTTTGAAAAAAGTAGCCTAACCACACCTACTTTTGTTTCTCCACTATCAATTTTCATTTATTTTCTTATTTTCATTATCAATATCAATCTCATTTTCAGGCGCAGTCTGGTGATGAAGAGCCTGATGACCTGGCTGACATGACCAGCGGTGGATTCATGGAAGAATTCTTCGAACAGGTTGGCAAAAACGGGCTTTTCTGGCATAAAAGAACCATTTTGTTAGCTCGTGTCAATTCGAATCTCCGCTGTAAACCCGGTGACGAACGAACGAACAGTAATTTAGGCGATGGTTTTAGCCAGGGCTGACCTAGAAACACGTACAGAACGCCGTCATGTAGGGTTCCCATCAGTTTTTCCTGTCATAAAGTCCCTATACACCCCTCGGCGCGGCTCGATTCCCCGATCTCACAGACCAAAGAGTCTAACACGCTACCCCTACCGCCAAGACAACGATTCTCAACATTACTCTTTCAAACCACCGCGCGCGCACACTTCATTTTTTATTCAAAATTTCAAAATACAAACATTCATACGCCAGTCAGTAACAATAACTAAGGCACAACAGTCGCCATCAGATTGTGATTTCTTAGCTACCTCGGATCGATTATCCCCTCCAACAACTAGCACATGACTAGCACGGTGGTACGCTGAGCAAAGCGACCAATAAAGCTGACAGGATGGTGGGTCGTGTGTTTGTGTGACGCCACTTGCTCTACTGGTGGCCGTCAAGCGCAGCGCACACAAAGATAAATGCGTCGGTGTGTTGTTTGTGATCGTGACAGCTGCCTCTGCTCCGTCCGCACACAGTTTGTTATTGTTTGACGTTTCATTTGTTTCGTGTGCTCTTCTGCACTACCTTGCCAGTGGACGAGCAGTGCAGTTTTCAGTTGTGCACAAATTAGACACAACACAATACACGCTTCACAAATTTCATGTGTCACTTTTTTGCTCTAATTGGGCGAGCGCTGCGTTATACGTACCAATTGGAGTTGTTGTTGGGTTTGTTATTGTTGAGTGATTTGAAAATTGCTTGGAAGCTGAAAAACTGCTGTTTGGTAAATGAATGAGCCGCGTCGTGCTAAGAGTGGGTCGCCGTATCATGTGAGCATTATGCAAAACGAGCACTGTGTTCGAGCGTGCGTGTGTGTGTGTGGTCGCAGTAGCAGCAATGATCGTTGATTAAAATACAAGCACGCTACAAGTTTTATGTCGACTCAGCAGCCAATGCGCCCTGCTCGATCACTGAACGCAAATTAGAAAATGTCCGCCGTCGTCGTCGGTTTTTATGACCGCCAGCCGAACATGTCTGACAGAGGCTTTTTGTGCTCGGTCGCTTTTGATGAGAGAGAAAAAAGCGGAAATGGTGTCTTTTTGCTGCGCTTGATCTCCGCTTTGTTCTCGATTATACTTGTCATGCGATGCGGGGTGTGCTACCAAAATTCAGTACCGCCGGCTGATTATGGATTCTGTTTTCATGTGTTCTTTTTTGTCTGAGCCATTTTTCAGCTTGTCTGCGATGTATGCATGTGTGTTTGTAAAAAAAAATGTTTCGACTGGCTGTTGACAGAGGCCAGTGGTATGTGGCATATCGAGCTCATAGGTAACAACACGGCCGAGAGAAGCAGCGCAGCAGCAAAGCTTAATCCAGCTGTAAGCAGTGTGCGTCTCCAACGCGCCTGGCAAGCGATGCTGCGCCGTTGCGCTGAACTATTTTCAATGGCGCAGGGGTGAGCACGCACATGCATACACAAAATATAATTCCTCTAGTGTGTGCAGCGGCTTTATAATAGCGGGCGCAGTGCATGAAAAACACGCGGCGGCGTCGTAGTGTGCGATGCCAAACGCAGCGGTGCCACCTAGCCTTTTATGCTTTTAGTCTTAGCGCCGATATTTTGCGAAAATCGATCGAGAATGCGCGTGAGACGCGCCGGTCTGGTGGCGCGCACGGGTCGTCAGTCCCGCCGACTGCTTGTCCGTTTTGCCATTCCATGTTTTTTATTACTCCATTCAAGAGAGCACGCTTGCACTCAATAAATACAGCAGCATTGTTTACGCGTGTGTTCGCGTGTGTGTACGAATAAAACTCTTGGCGCGTGAAAAACCGTGACTCAGCCAACGAAAGGGTTTTCACAAATAAATCGAGGTTGTCAGCGTGGGTTCAAGTTGACCTTTCACCACGATACGTTTTTAGGTGAAGAAATGTGGTTGTTTGTGTTTGTTTTTTGCGAACAGCTTGTTGACGAGAGTGTGTGTGAGTGTGATAACTAGAGATGTAAGGGTCAAAAAAAAAATTTTTTTTTTTAATTTTTTTTTTTTAAAAAAAAGTAAAAAAAAAATGAGCATTTTTTTTTTTATTTTTTTTATTAAAAATTTTTGAAATTTTTTCTTTAATGTGCCCTGAAAATGCCGTTTTTGGCATAATTTTTCGAAAGTTCAACAAAAATTTTCTTTGACTTTACCTTGTCACTTAGTCTTCAACGCTGCAGGTGGTATTCTGGATTGATTTATCGACTGTTTTCAGCCTTGGTGAGTGATGATCGACTCGCGCATTGAAGTACTTGAGCGTCGCAAAGGCTAGTTCAACAAATTCCGATGTCGCTAAGGTGAGATAGAAGCAGAGAACTCACATTTACGCATCGTTTTTCAGGATCTCGAAAGGTGGAAATTGCACTGTCTGCCACTGCAAGCGTAACTTCGTTGGTTGCTCGTTGCTGTTTCGCCTCGTGTCGTCAGCGTGATCACACCGGTTTGTTGTGGAACTTGTTTCCATGTTATTTGAGGTGAATTGAGAGGCAAAACACGAGACGTGATGTCGTCGGTGGGAAAATGGGGTCGCCGAAACCAAGTCTGAAATTTTCACCCTCCTCCCATATGAGTGGGGGTCATATGGTAAGTCGGTGGCTCCTCAGATGGTGATATTCGGACTCCCTGAAAAATTCTGAACAACTTTCATTTTAAAAAAAAAAAATTTTAAAAAAAAAATTTTTTTTTTTAAAAAAAGAAAAAAAATAGAAAATTTTTTTTTTCTTGACATCTCTAGGATAACGAATAAATGGGGCGTCAATGGTGTCACGGGCTTGCTGCAAGCACAGCGCGTGCTGCACTAACAACGCATTCCATTCGAGCGTCACAAGCAGCCCCGGTGCGTCTGTGTGTGTGCGCCCGTCGCCACGTGCACTTTGCTTTCCAGCAAGCCGTTTATCGCGATATGCTCACGGGCTAAACAGCAATCAGTGACACAACAGCAGCGGTGGGCACTCACTTTATTGAGAACAACTAATACGAAAAGAGGGACGCGCTTTCGGTGCATTTGCGAGCGTCGTTTCTCAGTGCGCCACAAGGGCTGTAAATCCGCCAGCACTGCTGCCTCAGCCTCAATAGTGGCACAATACTGCCGCAGTACCACTCCAGATTGAAGTCGACAAGTTGAAAAATGGAAGTGCACAATGCTTGTAAAGTCAGGCTATTATTCATTGTAGAAAGACTGAAAATGTCATGTGAATATGAAAAGTAAAAACACAGTGGTGTGTGGACTGTTGTTTTGTGCGTCCGCTTGTCACCGTCGCACTGTCATTTTGAACGCCATTATCATTTCATCAAATGTCGCAATTTCCAGGCTTGCTTGCGTGAGTCTGGCGGTATCATGCAAATGCAACACACACACACACACTCAGCTAGCAATGGCAACCTGCTTCAAGGACATGAGGGCAACTTTGTTTTGTGCTGAGAAAAGAAAACTTGAGATAAAAGATTGCAGTTGTTGTTGTCAATGTTCTTTTGAAATTTTCGATTGTGTTTTTTGTTTTGTTTTGACACTTACGACTATGGAGTGTTCAAAACTGATCGTAAACTGATCGAAAAATACTGAAACAAAACGAGCATGAACCAGCTAACCCTCACCCGACCATAGGGCCTCAAAGAATTCCGTTGGTGTTATTTTATTTTATTTTCATATTTCGGAATCAGCATCTTTGTGTGTTCACAATGAGATTGAAACAGTAGTTCTTCGTGCTATAAATAATGCACATGTGTGCAATAAATGTGGACGTGTGAGTGAATAATGCTCTAGCTCACTCATTTATATGGAGCGGGTGTGAAAGTTGCGGTTGGCCATGGGAAGGGGTGCCACTAATTGACGTGACGTCATGGTATGGCAATTTTGGCGCTGCGATTTGTAAGAAACTCTCGAAACAAAACAGCTTTGTGCATAAATTGTTGATGTAAAAGCCGATAGTTGGGGCTTTACCTGTGCAAACACGACACGCAGTTCCAATTGCAATACAACGCTCTTTTATTAATTGATTTTTTTTGTCAAATTTCAGGTTGAAGAAATTCGCGGCAGTATCGAGTTGATACAGCAAAATGTTGAGGAGGTCAAAAAGAAACACTCCGCCATTCTGTCCAATCCGGTCAACGATCCGAGTGAGTCTTGAAAGCATTCGGCTGGGACCATGGAAAAGTCGTAAATTAATATTAAACTTTATTTTTTTAGAAAACAAGTGAGTTGTGCTTTTCAGAGACCAAAGAGGAATTGGACGAACTTATGGCGAACATCAAGAAAACAGCGAACAAAGTTCGCGGCAAATTGAAAAGTAAATTTTCAGTCTTTGTTAGTAAGTAAAACGTTTGTTGTGAATCTACGCTTCTTCAAATGTGCTGGCGCGGTTTTTTAGTGATCGAACAAGCAATCGAACAAGAGGAACAGAGCGGCTCCCAAAACGCTGACCTTAGGATAAGAAAAACACAGGTTGGTTAGTTTAACGTGGTTCCAAAAAACTGCTGCTCATAAAAGTAGCCGAATGTGCGCTTGGATGGTGACTTTTGCAGCATGCAACATTATCTCGAAAATTTGTCGATGTTATGACCGATTATAACAAAACGCAAACCGACTACCGAGAACGTTGCAAAGGACGAATTCATCGCCAAATGAACATTGGTCAGTGACTTGACTTTGACTTGACTTGACTGCCGTTGACACTCCGAACAAAAATAAAAGATAATATTTGTGAAATTCTCGTCTTTTTGAAGTTTTAATGATTTTTATTGAATTTTGATTTTTGTTGCAGCCGGACAAGAAATCAACGAACAGCAATTAGAAGAAATGATCGAAACAGGCAGCCCGGCTGTGTTTACTCAAGGGGTTTGTGTTTGTTGCAATTCCAGTCATTTCCGCGACCACGCCATTCAGTCGCGTCGGGTGCTCGTTCGTTTTGTTTTGATCTTCTCGAAACAAATTTCAGAACTTCAGCTTTCAGCTGTTCAGCTACTTATCATGAGGTTTCAAACCCGTTTTGATGTGGATAATTAGATTGTAGTTAATAGACGTCGTTGTCGTTTTACATTTCACTGAAATTGATATTTGTGCAGCAACTGTTGTTGAAAGCGTTTGCTGTGTGTGTATGTGCACAACACGACGGGTAGCCGTCGCAGCGTAACCAACAGTGTCACACAAAAACTTCGTTTAACTCTGCCATTTTTTTCGTTCAGAAAGTTGAGTAACTTCACAGAAGTAGCAGAAACCAGCACTCAGTAATAAGATTAGTAAAGCATGTTTGTTTAAAGCTGTCACTTTTTTGCAGAATACAGAGCATGCGAAACGTTGAATTACAGTGAGAAGAACGAACGGGTTTGGTTGATATCAAACACCCCATGTTTCGTTAAATATGTCTTCTTGGAATTCCGATCCCGTTCTTTCTAATCCTGCGAGCTCTGTATTGTGCAAAAAAAATTGACAGGTTTAAAGAAACATATTGTACGCAAGGTTTGGTCAGTCTGTTCAGATGTGATCACCCGTATTACAGATCATCACCGACACTCAACAAGCGAAACAGACGCTCGCTGACATCGAGGCGAGGCACAATGACATCATGAAACTCGAGGCGAGCATACGCGAGTTGCACGACATGTTCATGGACATGGCCATGCTCGTCGAAAGCCAGGTACGACTTCGTATTTTTGTGTCTGCAGGCTGGTTTTTGAAAGGTGAATATTTGAAAACGAAATGAATTAAGATTGCCAGTTTTCGTTGGTGAGAAATTTGTGATACAAAATTAGAGCCTCACTGACGTTAAATTACAACGAAATCAACATTTTCAGGTTTAATAAAAAATTGTTTATGGTTGATTTTTCTTTCGGTTTTGGTGTTGGTTGAGAGAAGCAGCTGCCATTGCATGAACAAAACGATTTTTGAAGTGATCACGGATGATCTGTTTTTTGTGGATCTGGGTGAACATCTCTCTCTCATAATATGGTTCGCGAACCACTAAAACTGCGAGCGCATCGCGCAGGGCGAGATGATCGACCGCATCGAGTACAACGTGGAGCACGCGCGCGACTACGTCGACCGCGCCGTCGCCGACACCAAGAAGGCCGTCCAGTATCAAGCGGCCGCGCGACGGGTTTGTCCAACAGTTTGGCATTACTGACGCGTGTGCGTGTTGTTTTAGGGCGAGCTAGTCGACCGCATCGAGCATAATGTCGAGCACACGGCCGACTATGTGGAGGCGGCTGTTGCGGACACGAAGCGCGCGCTCGCCTACCAGCGTGCTGCGCGTAAAGTGTGTAAGCAATGGCGCAGGTGCTACCGGGTGGTGCGCAAGGCTGAGTAGTCTCTTGGTGGTCGGTCTTCTGTTCGCAGTGTCTCTGCTTCTTGCGGTTATGGCGAAATAGTTTTTTTTATCAGTCGACTTTTTTTATCGGACAATAGGTTATGGGCGATTGGTGATTGATTGCGCTTGGCATGGTGATCAGTTAGGTTGTGGGAGATGTTCTCCTGTTGAACACCACCATGGCGTCGGTTTCAGAACAATGCGCTCGATGTGAATACTGTGTAGTTTTTTTTCTTAATTTCAGCTTTGTTTGTAACGTTGTTGTGACGTGCAGTTACGTGGTGTGATTTTCGGTGCTACCTTCAAGCTGTTCTATGTTTGTTTGTTTGTTTATTTTCAGAAGAAAGTCATCTTGGCCATCATCCTCGTCGTCGTGCTCGTCGTCATTGGTGTCATCATTTACTTCTCACTTCAATCCTGACGATCGTACTCGAAATCAAATCTCCATTGTTACTTTAATTTGAGCTTCTCATTCACCTTTTGCCTCGTGTATCCAAAACGTCTTTTTCCTCTAATGTGTTCGTGGTTATCTTGATTGAAATGTTGTATTTGTATGCCATCCTTTACTTTATTTTCGAGAATGACGATTCTAGTATCACTTTTTTGTTATGATGTCATGCCAATGTTTTGTTGTCATTCTGTTGCCTGCATTTTTTGGCATTTTCTGTTTTTTCTCAAGACTTCTTGTATTTCACTTCTTCACAGCGTTTTGGCTGACCGATTTGATCGTCGGATTCTTTCGCCTTACCTTTTTTCGGTTTTGGTGTTTTTTGTGTGATTGGAATGTATTTAGTTTGAACTTGAAGTTTTGTTGCACTCAACGCTGACAGACAAAATCAAAATTGGCTGATTTTGCACACCACAAGATTCTGCACAAAAAAATCTTTATCAATAAAATAAAAACACTGAAAATTTTGTGCAATTCTGAAAAGTGATATGTTTGCACAGAATCTTTTGTTTTCAGAATTGCAAATAAAAAATGCTCAGCCAACTTTGACAAAAAACTGGCTAGCTGTTAGCTGTAGTGTGAACGTTGCTAACGCTTGACTGATTGCAGAAGCAGATCCTGATCGCTGTGATCATCATCGTTGTGCTGTCACTCGTCTGTCTCTGGCTGTACTCAACGTTCACGTGAAAATTTATTGCAATTGCACTGCAAATTGTTGCGCCTGCTGCCTGGCAAAACGCTCGCTGTTTAGTACGACATTTCTGTAAGTTTATCCGACGGCACCTGTCGCTCAGTTAGCGAACGTGAAAATCTTGAGTGAAGAACGATGACAACACTCGGCCGTTTACGCACGTTGTTGGCAATTGAAGCCAGCAGGGTGCGTTTGTGCCGTGTTGTGTGGCTGCGCCGCAGGTCATGTACCTCAGTTGCCTGAAGTTTGCAGGTTCGACTGGGCTAACATGAATCTCCAGTTTTTCACTTGCCGGTTTTGCCAGTTTAGGAGCGTTTCGCTTTTCGTGATGTTATGTGACGTTTGTTTGTTCTTTTACGTTAGTGAGTGTACGAGGTCAGACGATGACCCAATTGTAGCACTGGTTGGCATGTTATACGTGTATGTATTCAATATCATCCTATGAAACCTTCATTTTCAATGTGCCTTCATGTTTATGTATTTATTTATTTATTTCAATATTCTTTGGTTTTCTAGTTGATGTGTGCAATATAATTTTCACCGTTGCTTATCACACACGTTCAAGCACTTCATGTTCCGCTGTGCACCATTGTGATCGTGTGATGTTGTGTTGTAAACTTGTCGTGCTAAATTTGTTTCTTTTTTGATTGTTTCAATAATTGTGGAACCGTTGTAATCCGTCACTTTAGCATATATAAAAACAATAGGCATCTTTCGTTTTACGTATGTGCAGCGACGCACGCAAGTCGCATCCAACGCACGTTCACTGATTGAGGAAGCGTTGCTGCTAAAGTTGCTATCACCTATTTTTTAAAACGTGTCCCACTTAAAAATGACGTCATGTGCCGCAAAACATGCGCTTGCCGTTCACAGCAAACCAGACTCCGTTTAGCCATTTTCTTCCCGTAAACAATTGGTGAATGTCGAATCAGTCACACCAAATTGACACTTTAGTGCCTGTACTTTGACAAACGGGCGTTTTTAAAGCAAATGACGTCATTTTAGTTCGGACACGTTTGAATAAATCCACAATATCAAGTTGATTCTACTCTTATTATAAGATGGACGGGTTTTCAAGTGTGCTACATTTGGGTTCGTGCGTTACAATAAGATAGTCAATTCGTGTCAATTGCAACATTTATAGCAAGCTTAGTAGCCACGTTTCCTCAGCACTGGACACGTTTCAAACTTCTATTGCCGCATATGCCATTCATTCCAATGTTTCGAAATGCAATGGTGTGGGGAGTATTTGTATCGGTCTGCGTAAGTTGTCAAGTTGAGAAATCTCATGTCAAAGTTTTTTTTGTTTTTTATGGAAAATAAAATTCAAGAATGCAGTCTTGGACTCAACGTTTGACGGATTTATGGTAGATTGCGCAAAGAAAGCATTTCCGTTTTGTTTCGTTTCACCCCTTTACCGCAAGCATTTTGTCTTCCTGCTCAATTTTATTTTCGGGTTTGCAATGGGTTTGTATGTGTTTTTCCTGGAGTTCGTTATCGTTACACGCTCCGGATCGGTTTCAAGAAGCTGCCAACGCCTCCAACGAATTGAATCACTGAGTTTGCGTTCGTGCTATGGGGTGCGAAGCTTTATTGACACTGATTACAAAATGTCCTGCACAAACAGATTTTCGCGACTGAAACAGTTTTAAGAAAGTTTTTATGCCACGTTTTTTTCACGAGTAGTATTCCATGGAATTCGCAGTTGCACTGTCCGACTGTGCGGCGACGCCATGTGATTCTCTACATCTATGATATTTCGCTTAATCACTTCACTGTTACCTTTTCAGAAAAAGCTAATGATAATTGCGTGCGTCGGCGTCATCAGTGTCGTTCTCTTCTTAATCATCGGTGCAAAACTTGGCCTTTTCGGCGGATGATTCCAACGACAATCGTTTGCCAGTTTCTTTGTGCCATATCGAGAACCACACGACTACAGCTCGACGTAAATCCTTTTCTCGTCATTTTTTTCGTTTCCACTTGTGTGTTCTCCCTTTGCTTGTTGCCTATGTGGCCTGTGAATCTTTCAAGAACGCTGTATCGTATAAATCTGTATTTATGTCTTCTGAAGTTTTTGGCACAAAGCAAAAAACGTTTTGTTTATTCATCTCGGAATTCTGCATAATCGTTTTTTGTGGCCTTTTCCATGGGGGAGTGTCTCTTTTGTCTGTTTTTTGGTTGTTTCAAATTTCTCCTTATTGTTTTTGCAACGCTGTTTTCTTCAATTGTTTTTTTTTTGATGTGATATGCACGGTATGCAACTGTCCAATGGTGAACAAATATCTTTTTTTTGCATGAACAGTAAGTTTTTATGTGCGTATGTGCCTCTAACTTTTTTTGCATGTTCACAAGTGCCGTGCATCTGGCGTAATGCCTGTTGGAATTAGCCAGGATATCTATGCTTCAATTTTGACTAACCGCTGGTCTGTGGAAGCAGAATGTCAAAACTAATGGCACTGGCAACAATCATTTGGGGCCATCAAAAACATCTGTGATAAGATCGTGTCGAGACCTACAACAGTAAAATTCGGCAGGCCCCATTTTTTTGCACTACCGCTTTCCTCAATCCGAGTCAATCTGGTCCGGCATTTTGTCGTGCTTGGCGGAGTCACAGCTGGCGCCTTGCCTTGCCTTCTTAATTTTTTTGTGCAACACCGGTGGCCAACTATTTTTTTTACTTTATAGTGTCCTGGTTTGTTTGATGTTGTAATCTTGTGCTGGTTTATTTATCTGGCAATAGCAGAGAAGTGTAGCTCGCGCAGTCTTCAGAATCGTATAGTTTTACTGCTGACAGTTGAGTAACCTTTTCAGGGGTTCTTTTTTCGTTCAAAGTTGCACATACTAATCAAGTAACTGAGTTTTTATGTTCCTAGAAACTAATTGCTAGATTAATCATTTCAATTCGCGGTGCGCAGTCTGTTTAGTCTCCATTTTTTTTCAATTCCGACCTTTTCAGAAGAAACTAATGATCGTCGGTTGCATCTCGGTGCTGTGTGTCGTTGGCTTCTTGATACTTGCCCAGATGTTCAAATTGCCACCGTTCAACTGACTGTAAATCACGCTAGTATTTTTTTTCATTTCTTGCAGATTCTTCTTGATCATTTTGTTATCTAGTTAACTTACATTCCTCTACTGTTTTTTTCGTGACAAATTTTTATTGCTGGCAATACACCACTACTTTTCGGTCATCCAAGTTCAACTGGCGACTCCCTCTAGTTGCACACCACTGAATTTGTGTTGTTTTTTGGTTTTGTGTTTGCATGGAAATATTACATTTTTATTTGAATATCTCCATTTTGTATTTTTTTGTGATCCAGATTCGATTATATTCAGTAAATTTTTTTTCATTTTATTCTACGAGTGTCAAAAGTTTTCGCTCCAGTAATGATCACCAACAACGCTGATCGTCACTTTTTTCTTTATATGATGTTAATTCAGAGCGCTTTTTTGACAGCTATTAAGTAACCGATTTTAGATCGGTTTTTTTATCGTCTGTAGGAGACACGTTTTGAAATTTTTCCCAACTTTCAATCATGCTGAAAACGATAGACATGCTTCTATAGTTTCGATAGTGAGCTAGTTTCGGCCGGGGTCGAGATCTGAAGCAGATTTCGTTCACTAGAACTGAAACCAGAATTAATTACATGGCCAATGGAACGGAACATTTTCTGCTGTCGCATTTTGTGTTTCCCATAACACCCGAAATGCTGGTTTTCGAGTAATGTAAAAAAGTCGATTGAATTTTAGCGTCAAACAAGTTCTTCACACCAAAACACGAATTTTGGAATTAACTCTGCGTATTTTGGAAAACAGTTTTTTGGTGGGTACGCAAAAAAGTGGAAATTTAATGCAGATCTTTGTGCAGATGCAGATACATGAAAATGCAGAAATACATGCAAATACATAGGTGCAGATAAATTTTCCGAAGCAAAACACAATGATCCAAATAGCCATGCTCATCGCACGCACACCCGCTTTCTGTTTCTGATTTTTTTTCTGCGTGTGCAACCGCATCTGCATTTCTTCTGCGTGGAGTACCCGATTTTGGAGATGGGTGGCAGTGGCTCAGGACTAGCCCACGCACATGGGGCAAAACTGGCTTGGGGTGTCCCTAGAGATGTCAAGAAAAAAAAATTTCTATTTTTTTTTCTTTAAAAAAAAATTTTTTTTAATTTTTTTTTTAAATGAAAGTTGTTCAGAATTTTTCAGGGAGTCCGAATATCACCATCTGAGGAGCCACCGACTTACCATATGACCCCCACTCATATGGGAGGAGGGTGAAAATTTCAGACTTGGTTTCGGCGACCCCATTTTCCCACCGACGACATCACGTCTCGTGTTTTGCCTCTCAATTCACCTCAAATAACACGGAAACAAGTTCAACAACAAACCGGTGTGATCATGCTGACGACACGAGGCGAAACAGCAACGAGCAACCAACGAAGTTACGCTTGCAGTGGCAGACAGTGCAATTTCGACCTTTCGAGATCCTGAAAAACGATGCGTAAATGTGAGTTCTCTGCTTCTATCTCACCTTAGCGGCATCGGAATTTGTTGAACCAGCCTTTGCGACGCTCAAGTACTTCAATGCGCGAGTCGATCATCACTCACCAAGGCTAAAAACAGTCGATAAATCAATCCAGAATACCACCTGCAGCGTTGAAGACTAAGTGACAAGGTAAAGTCAAAGAAAATTTTTGTTGAACTTTGGAAAAATTATGCCAGAAACGGCATTTTCAGGGCACATTAAAGAAAAAATTTCAAAAATTTTTAATAAAAAAAATAAAAAAAATGCTCATTTTTTTACTTTTTGAAAAAAAATTAAAAAAAAAATTTTTTTTGACCCTTACATCTCTAGGTGTCCCGCATCTTCTCTACTGATATCGGTTGCGTCGCGTGACGCTTGTTTCGCTCACCAAAAGCCAGTTACCATTCTCGTGTCGATTTATTTCTTTTTCTCTGTGATTCGCCGCTTCGATGTGAACTCGATTTTGTGCTCTTGATTCCAACATTTTTATTCTTACACAGGATGTGACAGCTTTTCTACATTTCTAGTTTCATTCGTGGAGTTGAAATCACATTTCGCTTGTGACTGTGAGTTCATGTATCATGGTGTGTTCGTCAAGCTTTATGTTTGAATTTTGAAATCTTGTTTTCTTTTGTTGTATTCATGATCGTTGTTGTTGTTTTTACTTGGTGACAATATTTCGAGCGGTGTTGGTTTTTTGTTCCTTGACAAAATAAACAGAGAAAAAAGTCACAGAAATCATATGGGATGAGGTTTCGAAAATCGTCGAACAACATCGTCGAATTAAAGTTTCAAAGTCCGAAAAGAAAATCAAAGTGCACGGGAAATCAGGCATTTTCATTGGCGTTAAAAAACGTTCGTAGGCGTTTACAGTACGGCTGAATAAGTAAGGCAGTCCTAGCATTCTCCATCAAGGCGGGATCAGTCGCAGACTAGGAGATGTCTTTCTCAAGATTGCCTAGATAATCCCCAATCATGTGTGCAAGGGAGACGAATGAACAGAATAGCACGAAGAATCATCAGTTTAAAAATCACGTCAAATTTGACACACATTTGGGTTTTTGAACGTTTTTTCTTTCATTCAAATTTCGCGCAGTTGTTGCACCATGGAAAAACCTTCCATTTTTGCTCGACCATTCCGTATTTCAAAAGTTTCAAGCTTTTGTGAATAAGAAAAGAAAACCCAGAAGACGTTTTTGACGCCGACGAAAACGGCCGGATTTGCTGATTGATGCCCATTTTTGTTTAAGGTCTCAATTATGTGTGTTTAACAGTGCACTTCGGCTATGACCATAGTTTTGGGAATGTACTTTTACTGTACAGCATGTTTGTCTAAACATGCCTGTTTTTTTGCAGAAAACAGTGCTGGCGTTAGAAGAAAGAACGTAATCGGAGTTGCAAGGATAAATATTCAGCCACAAAAATGGGCTGTATGTTTTTCAGCCAAACCCGATACATCTGTTCCGTTCTTCTGACTGCAATTCAAAGTTTCGGACGCTCTGTATTTAGCGAAAAACTGACAGGTTTAAACAAGCATGCTGTACTTGTACTTTCTATGTAGTGTATAATGCATATACAGTGTAGTTGCACTCATATCCTTCATCAAAAAAAAAACTTGGTGACCAAAGTTATTGCAAAAATCAGCGTTGCACAATAAAATTAGTTTTTCATCGGGTTCACTGACGTGTCGAGTCTTTATTTTTTAGTGAAAATCAGTGTCAATATGCTTGTTTATCTATGTCAAATCCACGACGTGTCCAGATTCACATGACGCCAGTACGTGTCGGTGTCGACGACGGCGCGGACGTCTTCCAAACGGACGCAGTCGCTATGACGCTCGTTTCGCGCGTGCCGCACGCAGCGCACTGCGAGATCGGCGAGCAAGTGCGTGACCAGCAGACGCAGGTAGTCGCCGGAGGCGTCGCTCAGTTGCAGCTGGCCGTGTGCGGCGTGACGCAGATGTACCAGCACCTGCAATCGTGTGCGTTTGCATGCATACTCACGGGAGTATTCGCAAATGCAACTTGGCGCCAACACCGGCCTGCTTCAATTGCAGCAGTTCACCATCAGTGGATCGGCGTTGTCGGGTGCTCGCTTCGGTTGACGAGCTCCGTGTACTGCACAGAATAGAAAATGTGCTCTGGATTGGGGTGAAGTGAAAAAAAGCGTGTGAATGTCAGTTGCCACCGCACGCAACATTCCTACGGCCGCTTTTCTACCAAAGATACATCGTCCACTGACCGTCGCCGCTCACGGCTCGATGCCAGCCGACGTGGTGTTGATTGTTTCAGAGACTGTGAACGTGACCGGACACGGGTGTCTGTCGCGGCAGGTCCGTTGCTCTCTGGCGTGTGCCGATCGGTGGCGGGCAAACTGGATTTCTGTGGTGTTGGCTGCGAAAGAAAGTGCACCACCGTGATTATCGAGGGCTCAGGCCACACGGGCAATCGCACAACGCAAAACGCACGAAAGTGAAAACCGGCGTTTCGTGTCGCTCCGCCGACGCCGGCGTCACTGATGAACGCGCCGGTTGTGAGTCTCGGATGTCACTGTCAGCAGGCATGCCAGGCAGTTCTTCTGCTGCCGTCTCGTATTCTGGCACCTGCACACATGGTTTGGTTTTTATTTCTGATGCGAACTGCCTTGTCAACTGAGCGTTTTTTCTTGGCACCAACACTCTCAGCGATGGTTGACTGCATCGATGACTGTTGCTCGTAAAATCGATGTCTGATCTCCGGCTGTGGCGACTGCCAGAATCCGCTGGTGCCGGTGGCCAGCGGTGTGCTCGTGGCCACTGCTGACAATTCGCCGGGTGTCCACGGTTGACTGCTCGCAGCGGCGTTGCTTTCAGTCGATTGGCGTCTGAAACATTTCGAAAAATTTTAAAAATCAGTAACAATTCCGAATTCCTGCAGTATCGGATACAAAAAACACATGCCACGGCATAAATAATAAACGTCTTCGTAGCCCCTTTTTCTCAGTGTACCCCATAGATTTTTTAAAGTATAAAAAAACACCGAGGGGCTTCGATGCGACAACTGCTGCGATCTGTCGGCGATTTGGCGGTCTGCTGTTGACTGAGTGCGTAGTGGAATGCGGTGTGCTTTATGACCACTGATTCGTCCGAACGTTTTACACCGATCCCTGGAGATCGAATGGGCACCGGAGCAGATGTACTCAGTCCTTTTGGCGCAGGTGTTGGCGTTGCTGCAGAATGTCCTGCGGTGTATGAAGTTTTTCTCAAGATTCGTTTTTTCTTTTTCTTGGTCTTGCTCATCTCAACAAACTATAACTTGAAATCTACTTCAAGCTACTACTACCATGTTGATAGGTTCTCAGATATTATTAATACTTCCATCCAGTTGGTTGCCCACAAAATCAAGTTATACCATAAAGTCTTGCATATAAAGACTCAAAGTTTATATACAGGGTGTCCCAGCTAGATGTACAACATTTGTTTTTTGAAGTATGCGCGCGTGCGTTGACCTATGTTAATATTTTTTTCAACGTTTGTAAAAAAGACTTCGGGAATTTGTTTGGCACCAAAATTTTTATGTTTCAGTAAATATGGCACAAGTTATGGCAGTTTTAAAAAATACGTCATTTTTATAAAAAAATGAACAAAAATGACACGAGCGGAGAGCAGAAAAAGCAAATCAAACACTCACAGTACCAAAATATCAAACGTCTAATTGTCCTCAATGTGCTGGCTATCTCTTTCAATCAGTTTATCCATTCATTGCCGAATTTCAAAACACCTGCCAGGCGCTCTTCGTCGCTGATTTCGCCCACAGTTTCACCGATGGCCAGAATCAGCTCATCGATGGATGCTGGGTGGGTCTCATAAACACGGTGCTTTAAGCGCCTCAGAGCAGGTAGTCGCACGCTGTGATGTCAGGCGAACGTGCAGGCTTGGCAACTGGCCTACCGCGGCCGACCCAGCGCTGGTCAAACTGAGTGTCCAGCTAGTCGCGCACCGGTGCGGGCGGCAATTGAAAAAGTGTGTATTTTTTCAAATGCTTATAACTCAGGTTATATTCAACGTACTGTATCGCAACGTTTTTAGTGTCAAACAAATTCCCGAAGTCTTTGCTACAAACGCTGAAAAAATTATAAGAATTGGTCAACGCACGCACGCGTAATTACAAAAACAAATGTTGTACATCTAGCTGGGACACCCTGTAGTTTGTGAGTTTTCTCACGTCGACCCCATTTAGATTTGACAGAAACAACCGAATCGTCGACCGACCACTGTCCATCGCTGGTTCTTGCGACGC
The DNA here is from genome assembly GCA_030248135.1 of Theristus sp. LFF4_11. Classification (NCBI taxonomy): domain Eukaryota; kingdom Metazoa; phylum Nematoda; class Chromadorea; order Monhysterida; family Xyalidae; genus Theristus; species Theristus sp. LFF4_11. The sequence continues at coordinate 43,240 of JASANC010000804.1, read as the reverse complement.
CTGCACGGTGTCGGCCGCAATCGCGGAGCCATCGCCAGTCGCAGTCAACTGCGCTCTTTCCGTGGTCGTAATCGGATCGGTGATCGTCGGCAGCTCCTGCGAATGTGCGAAACCGGCCGGCCGTGGCGGCCTCGTCGGTCGCTTCAGTCGTTCGTGGACGGAGCGAGACCGAGGCTTCTGCAGTTGGACGGGGCGTTGCGTCTTGCGTTCGTGCAGCTCCGGTGCGCTGTCCGCTCGTCGGAACGACCACGGACGCGTCGGTGGCTCGGGCGTGTGCAGCGGGTGACGGTCGGCCGGTCGTTTGTTTCGCAGTCTCGGCCGACCAGGGATGATTACTGAAACAAAAAGTTGCTGGCCTGAATGAATGTCGGAAGGCGAAACTCAGTTGGCAAAGCTGACAAGCATTTTCAATGAACACGAATTGAATGATGCTATCATCTTTGATTTTGGTTCCGAGACGACTCAATGAGCGCTTAGAAAGGTAAACAGTTTCATGCATGACGCGGGAATTCAAAATTGATAAAGGGATCCGAGCCAGCCTGGATCACTTAGGCTACTGTATTTTGCATTGCCACATAAAAATTGCAGCTGGTTTCCTTTTTGCGTCTGCACACGCATTCAGTCGCAGAACATAAAAAATTGATAATAGTAAACATAAACAGTGCTGTATTGACCGGCGGCAGTTTGTTCTTGTGACGGGCACTGTGTCGCCTGTGCTTCACTCGACATCGAGGTTGCGCTGGCTGAGGGCACGGTCAGCTCGACCGACGAACTGCGTCTCCGCAGGGTGATCGAGGCACGCCGCAGCTCATCGTGCGCATCAGCGGCAGCCGCGGTCTGCAAGTTCAAATGCAAGGGCGGTTCCGTGCCGCTGCCGGACGTTTTGCATGTCGCTGATCCTCTGCTAAATTTTCTTTTTCGGCCGTTTGCTAGAAAGGCGCCGAACGTGCATTTGCACGCGTAGAATCGCTTGTCAAAAATCATATCTGTCCGTCCATCACTTTTGATGCGATAGTTGTGACTCTCACTCCGAATTCACTCCTCGGACTCACTCACGCACTCACTCACTCACTCACTCACTCACTCACTCACTCACTCACTCACTCACTCACTCACTCACTCACTCACTCACTCACTCACTCACTCACTCACTCACTCACTGAGCTCTGCTAAAAAAATCACCGCATTCATATACAAATATATGTAGACCACTTAAGGAGTGGGTAAACAGCCAAAACGAAGGAAAGTAAGAACGAACCGAACTAGGCAGGCCCGGTCGTGCGTACGCAGTGCCTCGAATGGCTGTCCGCCGTGGCGCCGACGGACTCGCCGAGTCGCGCACGATCGCCATGCCCGTGTACTCGCATCTGTTGGCGCCGATCGTACGAATCTGACCACGCGCCGTGAACGTGCCATTCGAATCTAGAAGAATTGTAGGGCGGTTGCTGAAAGTCCATTATTGCACGGTGTCGGGGCAACTTCACCGAAAAATGTTCAATTTTCGCACGACTTTACGTTGCTTTCCTGCTTGTATTTGACGCAAAGTTTGTTTTTGGTTTTGCTTTGGTGAGTTTTTTTGAGTGTTTGTACCTGCAGGCCGTGCTGAATAGTATGCGGCCGGAGCATTGAGCATGTCTTGATCGAGCTGTCTCAGATCATGCCACAGTCGCACACGGCGCATGGTCGCTTGTTGTTGCTCATCGGCTGTCGTTCGTGACCGGCTTCTGCGGCTGGTGGTCGCCTGCGGACTGTCGTTCTGCTGTTGATTCTCGGCGGTGAACATTTTGACGTGGTGAGTGATGATGATTGGTGGAGTTGGGTTGTATTGGTGTGTTGTATATACTCACTTGAAATAGGCACTAGAAGAATAAGAGGAAACAACGTATGAAATGCTCGAGTGAAACGACTGCGATGTAAACAAATTATTTTATATGCAACGGAAAAAGGTGGTCTGCAGATAATCTAAGCCATCGAACCAATCTTAGTCAAAAAGAAAAATTAAAAAACGGCGCTTTCTTATTTGAGCACAACTTTCCACAAATGAAGTAACCTTGTTAGCGTCTCTCCACAAATCAAATAACTTTGATATTTTGTGCAACTTTCAACAAAAATAAAGTAACTAATAGATAGTTTACCGTAACTTTCAAATTTTGCGGTGAATGACATCCATCTATCCTACATCGATCAATCCTATCTATCCTATACTTGTATATCCTATATTTTAACGTTCGTAAGTTTCAATATGTTACGCTAAAGGTTTTGATTAGCGTACCAACATTTATAGCTCGTTTTAAGTTCATTTAGTATTACCGTATTCAATCATTATAATTTATTCACTACATAATCAAAATTTTTGAGACATGCTGGGCTGGCTTAGCTGGTATAACTCGGAAAATCACGTTAACAATGCGGTGATGTGATGTGGTGGTGGAAATTTGAAACTTCGAGATATCCATGTCGTGGAGATGAGTGGACATATCCAACGCCATTTGGTAGTATGCGTTCGCTGCCATAGTTGTTCCAGAGCCGAGGGGTTGGGGGGGGGGCGATATAGATAGCTGGAGCAAATTTTCTAGATAGATAGATAGCTGGAAAATTTTGGGGGGGGGGCCGGTCAAAATTTTGAAATTTGATAGATAGATAGCCAAAACGTTAAAAAGCTATAAAAACAGCAAAATAATGCTAAAAATACACTAAAAATCAAGTATAAACGCGTATTTTACTTAAAATTAGCGAAATTTTCAAGAATTACGAGCAAAAATGGTCAATTTTGGTCAAAAATTGACTCATTTTATGTCTTCGAAGACAAAAATTTTCAGATAGATAGCTGACTGAGAAATTTTTTTAGATAGATAATAGCTGAGCCGAAAAAACCTGTCTGATAGAGATAGATTCGAAAATTTTTTGGGGGGGGCCGCCCCCCCCCCCCCCAGGCCCCCCCCTAGAACAACTATGTTCGCTGCTGCCAAAAAAAAATTTTAAACGGCAACAAACAAACCAACCAACCCTAAACCGAAAAAAAATTTCCAAATAAAAATTTCCAAATAATCCTGAACCTAAAAAAAGTAGAAAAGAAAGCGAGCAAATCCCTAGTCCCGTCATTCTTCTTTCGCTGCAGCAGTGAACACGAACTTCAGACTTTACCAGTTTGTCAGTTTTGTGTCCAGTAGTCCGTGTCGCCACATCAGCCGATCAGCCAATAATAGCCATACGTCCCGATCCCGACGTCGTCACGTCGTCGTCAGTCAGTTTGTAGTCAGGATTTTTGCCGCCGCCACGGTCACGGTGTGAGCTGACTTAGGGAGGGATTTGACAACAAGTTATGGATTCTCTGTCGTCGCATCTCAGTCATCAGAGAGTGAGTTTTTGGTTTTCAAAATTCAAAGTGTTCAATTGCTGTGCTGTGTCTGTGTGTGAGTGTGTCATGTGTGATCTCATATGTCACTGTCAGTGTGGTCCGGTCCGGTTTGTAGTGTTGGTGTGTCAATTGTTGGTCAATCGATTTTCAATATCAATCAATATCAAGTTTATTTGTAACCTCATGGCCAGTTCAGCTCGTTATGTTTAATAAACGACTGGTTTGTTTGGTTCGTGGATGAATAGCGCGTCTGTGCTGGGCGGTCAGTTTTTAGAAAAGCTCAGTCGTTCAACAGTGTTACACCACTGAGCGCCTGAATAAAGTCATGAAACAAGACATTGATTAGTTCACATCATCTTGAAGACTGGAGATTGGAGAATCAGTGCACGTGAAAACACGAACTGTACTATTTTCTGATTTCATACAGAGGCTTGGTGGTGTTGGAGCGCTATTGTGGTACTATAAACTGTCATAAAACTGGCCCCCCATTATCAAGTTGCATACAACATCGCTGAGAGGAGAGCAAAGCCCGGTGATCAACACACACACCGACAGCATCTGACATTCAACAAGCTGCTGTTCTAAAAATTGCAGATTCTGTTGATTGGCAATCAAAATGACCCGTTACACAGCGGCTACATGTTTCCGATTCAAGAGGGTCAAACGGAATATCCGTCAGTGGAGCACTTTTCGCACGTGCAGACGTTGATGCAGCTCGGACTGTATCACAAAATTGACGTGGTCATGAAGGCACCTAGCACCAGCGTTAGTTTGCATCAGTTTTCCACCAAAGTTTCTGTTGACAATTGACAAATAATCAAATGTAGAATGACAAGTACCGTTCGTAGGTGGTGATGATGGCGCTGAATGTGATCAAGGCACACATGCCCCCCGGAGCGACCATAACGTCGCTGCAAGATTATCTGCGCGCGTGTCGCGAGGCGTACACTGCGAAAGGCCTGCGCCTGCGACTGACGAGCGACCCGATGTTTGAAAAGTGTCTGCTGCTGACCGGCGAATCGTTGTTGATCGTTTGCGATCCCACGGACACCGAGTTTGGCATCGGCATGGACGAAAACACGTTCAAACTGTGGCGACAGAACAAGGGCATACAACCGTCAACGTTGCTCAATTGGGTATGTGGTCTACTGGGTGTTAACGCAATCACCGAGTGGCGAGTGCTACTAGTTGCTTGCTCCTGCGGCACTAAAACGCTCACAACCATGCAGTTCCTGTTTTTGAAATTTTAATGATACTTTGCTTGATGAATTGATTGATGAATAATGTGATGTGATGCGTAAATGGCGTTCATCCCGCTCGTATTTCAAGATTCGCAATCCTTCCTCGTGCCCTGATCTGATGATTGGCAAGAACAAGCTGGGTCTGTTGCTGATGTCACTGCGAGACTCGATCCGAGAACGCAAGGCGTACGTGCTCAGGGAGCTGCGCTCGGAGACGCTTTACGGTCAGCTGATTGATCATTCGACACGGGTTTTACATTTTTACAATCGTATTTTCTGGTAATTTTCTGGCACTATTGTCTGGTTTCTGTTTCGATCGCAACCTCACGACGTTCTCAGGTGTCTCCGTGAGCGAGCAGCTGCTGTCACTGAGCGGCATTTTCCGCCCACTCAGCAACACGTACGCGACGCCGCTGTTCGTTCGCAAGAAGCTGTATCGCTCCGTCGAGCACTACGTCTACGAGAAGCTGCTGCACAAGCTGCACGCACCGCTGAGCGCTGTGCACCGGGTGCGCTGCACGGTCGACCCGAGCGCCGTCTGGCGGGTCGCGTGCAAATGCTTGACGCCGTACTTTGAGACCGGCGCCATCAGACGGTCGAAGTTTGAGCGGCACTGGAAGACACTGACGAAATGGTGAATTCGTGAGGCGATGTTTTGGGGGTGCACTTTTTATTGTGCAAATATTATGTTTTATTATGGTTCTGCGACTCGATGCGCGCAGAGATATGGAACTATGGGATAGCGGTTTCCTGCGTGCGGTGGGAATTCAAAATCCTGTGAAGTGACGCAAGACCCTGAAGTTTCGATCACTTGAGGAATTTTGAAATGCCGCATGAAACATGAAACTAATGTTTCTTTTGACGTCTGCAAACGCACTGAGTCGCAGAAACAAAAAGAGATAGACCATACTCCACTGTGTTCATTCAGGTACGCCACAGCGATGAAGGCGAAAATCGAGCAGTTTCCAACGTTACGCAAACTGCTGCTTGCCACCGGCCAGGCGGTGCTGCTTGAGACGCACGCCAGCTGCGACCAGGAGTGGGCGATTGGCACGGACGAGTGCGAGGCACGACTGTTCACTGTTGCTGTTTGTGCTGGCGTAGTTGCTTTCAGTGAACTCCATAACAGTGCGAACTGATTCCATAGAAACGAATGTCACGCATGTTTTGCACAGGTGCAGCACGTGATGTCCAAGCAGTACATGAGCACGAAGCACCTGATGCAGTGGATGTACGGCGAGAACGAGTATCCCATAACGATGTCGCACTTTGGCAAGAATAAAACCGGCTGCATGCTGATGCAACTGCGCCAGAGTTTGTTCGCCGACGACACCGAAACAACGGTGATTGGTTTACCGAGTGGTTTTTGTTCGGTTATTTTGTCATTTGTTGTGAGGCACAATTATTTTCCTGTTCTTTTTATGGGGGTGACAGTAGCTCTGAAAACTAAACAACAACGCTTCTCCTTGTTGTGTCGTTGCTTGTCTCGCTCGCTTACGCAACTGAAAGCAGTCGATCAGCGTGCTGAGTTCGCATGCGTGTGCGGCTGCTCAAAAGTCAAGCAGAATATAAACGACGTTTGCACCGATTCCCAGAGTGACCAGAGCATCGTGTCAGTGCCGAACGTCGCCTGGTTCACCGCGCAGCTGTCGACGCACATGCTCTGCTTCACGGCCGCCTCCGTGTTTCACCCGATTTATCCAGCACCGATCACCGTCGACGACGTCCATGTTTGTTGCGCTCTGCTTTTTCAGCGTCATTTATTGAAACAATATAGTCACAAACATTGATTGATTGAATTTTGCACATTCGAACGACCAATCTTGGTTTTTTCAAACAGTTGAGCGTTGATTGGTTGATTGATTGGTGACGAGGATGCAAGCAGTCTCAACTCAACTACACCCAATCACCGTCAATGCGTGCTTGCACGTTGCTTTCAGTACAACAGCGTTGAGCATTACGTGCGTGCGGCTGCGTGCAAGTATTTCGGCATGAAACTGCCCACCGCTGACGAACTCGCTGAGGCGCAACAGAGCAACGAGGTCGCAGCCCTCTGGGCAGACGCATTCGCGCGCTACTTCCCGCCGGTCGACAAGCTGTTCCTGTGGGAGCACACTGATCTGGTGGAGGTAACATAGCGCATTTCGTTGATTGGTTGGTTGGTTGGTGTACACGTGTGAGAAGCATGCATTCTATGCAGAACAGCCGACGCCTCCACAGGCCTGTACAGAGTCCCCATCCAATTCGCTGATTGCATACGGCGTAGGAACAGACCGTAATTGGTGATGCAGCCAGTGGGCAACGTGCACAAAGTCACATGCAAAGCATCCTTGACCCTCGTAGGCGTACCGCAGTGGCTTCCGAGCGCGCTTCGAGCAACACCCGAGTCATCTGCGGGCGCTGCTCGACACGGGCGACTCGTTGCTGGTGTTCTGTCAGCGGTTCATGACCGCGACCAGCGAATGGGCGATCGGCATGCGCGAGACGGAGTTGCGTCTGTGGCTCGAACTCTGTCGCATTCCAACGCAGCAGCTCTGCTTTGTGGGTGGCGTTTTGTTCTGTTTGCTGTACAGCCTTGACGTGTAGCCGGAATGTGGCATTTATTGCAAGAATGTGACCATTTATCGATGAGAATCATTTATCGATCTGACCACGCATTGAATTGCAGCTGTGCATGTTGCCGTTGTCGCAACGCCCCGCCTTTCTCGGCGGCAACCGATTGGGCCTGCTGCTGGTTGAATTGCGTCGTGAGTTCATATCACGTGGCCAACTGCCCCATAATTTGCCTGAAATGGAGCTACCCAGTGAGGCGATACTGGGTGCAGGTTGGTTGATTGCACTTCGGCAACTTGGCTTGCATAAAAACTAGCAATGTGAACGTTGTTGCATTCACCAAACAAACTCAAATTCTTTTAACAGATTCACCGGCGGAGGCGATGGATCTGTTTGACTATTTTGACGCCGCTGATCCGGACTATCACAATGCACTCTGGATCAGTAAGTGACTTCCGTTCTGTAACGTTGTTGTTGGCTTGTGGTTGTTACGAATGAAATTCAGCTGCTGCTATTTTTGATCAATCGAGTCCAGTTTTATTTAGCAGTCCAAATGCATGGATGTACAAAATTTACTAGTACAAAAATAACAGACCAGCAACCACAGTTAATTGTCCATTGCCCTAAACCAACCATACCATTGGCCGTGCAAACTCTACAACAACACCGACCGAAAACGCAGACCCGTTGGTGGTCGCGGCGAAACGCGCCAACGACGACGAGCTCTGGCGTCGTGCGACCTATCGGCCTCCGGTGGTGGCGCCGACAGTCGCCGAGAAGCGGCCGCCCGCCGACGCTGCCGTGCAGAACGGACACGCCGCACCGGAGGCGATCGACGAGGCGGCGGACGCGAAGCAGCGCGCGTACGGCGACCTCGAGCCGCTCGACGAGTTCCAACTGCGCAACGTGGTCATGACGATCGTCGTGCGACTCCGCCACATGACCAGCGCGCGCGCCATGCAGCAGCAGAAAATCGCGTGCGTCACCCCCGCCGTGCGCGCGCATTCGTTTTGCGTTTTGTTGCTTTGGGGAGGCGAATTGTTGCACAATGGACTCCTGGACAGGCCAAACCTGAGATTCCGGACCAGAAACCAAAATTATTGCTTTTCCGCCATTTACGGCCGGTGTTGCTGGCGAGCTGAGGCTTATTCAATTCAACCGAATCTGTTGGTTTTTAAGAATAACTCGTGATTTGTTGAAATCATGACTGACATTGCTAACTAATCAAATTGACAATGTAGTGCGTTGGGAGGCTTTGGAGAACCAGACATTGTTTTCATGTAATGTTTCACACTGTTTCAACTGTTATCTGTATTTGACTTGCAATATCTCGATGGTGCACTTGTGTGTTTTTTAGTTTTCTGCGCACTGAAATTGATCGAGTTCGAGAGCTGCGAAAAACGATGAGCAATCTGCTAGAAAAGGCGAAAGCAAAAGACGAACCACCAAAACCAGTGGAGCCTTCCGATGTTGAAACCAATGGAACACCAGCGCAGCAAGTTGACAGCATTGCTAGCAGCGAAGGTGGTTTGCTTTTCGAAACGTGGAAGTGGGATGACAGAATATAAGTATATAACCAAGGGTTTTTATGCGTAAAACGTGTTTTTTTTACACTGTCAACCTCTCTCGCCCATGTTTTTTGGTTAAGGTTCATAAAACCTTGATGAGAGCGAACTGTAAACGCAAAATACGTAAATTTGTAACCAAGCCACAAGAAAACCTTCGATTTTTCAATTTTCAAATATGATCCAAATGGTATTTCCGTCAAGATCAAAGGTTGCTGCTGGGCAAACTCCTTTCGCGTTTTAATTTTCTTAGCCAAAGTGACTATTGTTTTCTATTGTTGGTGTTTTTGCGTTTTCCCCTGAAAAACTGTGCAGTTTTCCTGGCAGTGCACATGTGCATGATGCTTCTCCATTTATTTCAGAACGTGCAGCGCCCAGCAAGTCGCCAGCAGTCACCAATGACGCAGTTCAGTCCGTGGTGCAGCAGACAGTCGCCACCACGGAGTCGGCACAGCACTCGTCAGTCGACGAGCCGATGGACACGTCATCAACCGCAGTCGCCATCGCCAGCGAGCGCACCAACACACCACCGCCGCCGACGTCGCCGCACGTTCCGAGTGCACCGGCGGAACCGGTGCAGATTCTCACCGATCCGGTGCAGATCTTTGCGTCCGCGACGATCTCAGCGGAGCCGGTGATCTCGACGCAAGCGCACTCGCAACAGCGCCGCAGTCCAACGAGTCTCGCGGCGGCGGCGTTGTTCAAACGGTCGACGCCGCCCGCTGACGCCGACAGTCCTGCGCACTCGGCCGCTGGCAGTGAGCCGTCCAATCAAACGTCTGTTTGGCAGACGACCGATCGAGACGATGGACATTGCTCGACGTGATTCTCTCTCTCACTCGTTAACTTCTCTCGCAGCAAGAAGAAATTAGAAACTAAACTCACACGCCAAGATTTCATGTGGATCTCAACTCAGTGTCGTATGATTCAATCGAAGTTCCGCTGTTAAGGTTCACCGATACTGTTTTGGGCACGGATAAACGGTCGGTTGCCGAATAAGAAGACAGAAAAACGCAGAAAAGGAAACGAGTTAGTCTGTGTGATCCTTTGCAAAGAGAAACTTCGAAGTAAAGAAAGAAAACTGCAAATAAGCGATCCATGTTACACCCACGCTTGTTCAAAATCGGATAATAAAAAAATAACCATCATTTTTCTTGCTTTGTGTACTCTTCGTCAGTGCCAAGTGTTTGATTGTTTGACCATGACTTTGGTCCATTGATTCGTTTGCTTTGCTTTCGGGGTGACTGTTGCGTTTTTCGTCGTGGTATCGACTTTAACTTTTCATGTTTCGTATTTCGCCTGCGTCCACTGAAGTCATCGCTCCTTTTCCTGACTATTTTTGTTTAATGGTGTTGGTTGATGGTGCGGAGTGTTTCAGACTGACTGTTGTTGGTTCAGTGATTGATCTGATGGTAACTCAGAAACGCGTCGCGACGGAATTTTTCAACAACAACACGGTAAGTTTTCAAAAAATTTGTTGTTTATTTCGTTTTTTTGGATGTTTTTGTCAGTAAGTAGCTGGAGTTGAGTGGTGTCGATTTCTGCCTCTGTCCCGAAGAAAGTCGACCAGTTTGCGCAAGCGTGTGACGAAATAAAAGTAGCTTAACTTTCGGCCAATAAACGAATTTTTTATCCTCTACTTAATCGTTTTGCTGTTTTTGTTTTCCCATTTTTCGTGTCTCGTTTTACTTTGGTTTATCAGCCGTTGCGTGCGTTGGTGGAAGCGTAATAAAAAACAATGAGCAAATTTCGGCGGTATTTCTACGGCGACGCGATGGATGAGTACCTGGCTCGTCTCGGGCTCGTTCGTAAACCAATCGCGCAGGACGATTCGAGCTTGTATCGTGCTGCCGCTGAGCAGGTGCTAGAAATGCGGTTTTTTGTCGTTTTATGTTGGAGTCACTTGGGGTGTTCTAATAAAATAAATTTGGTTTTAGGTCCGATTTTTCAGTATAAAAAGTCGGACAGCCAAAAAGACCCGGTCATTTTATTGCAAGTTTTTTCCCGTTTTTTCTTTTCATTTTCATTCACTGCCCCTTCAGCTTCAGAGTTCTGTTTTTTGTGTGCTTGCTTGGAACCTGAAAGGCGGAAGCCTCGTCTCGTCAGTCAGTCCTCCCTCCCTCAAGCATTTGTGATTTGGGTTTTGCACCTGCGTAGCGTGTTTGCCGCTGCCCTGCCTGCTGTCTCTTACTACTTTGGTTTTGGTTGCAATTTGGTTCCTTGCGTTTCGTGTCTTCGGCATAGCAACAGTAAAATTGTAGATTGACCGACCAACGAAACCAGTGAAAACAAAGTTCAATCCACCATTAGCGTGTGCTCTTCACTTCAGTCTTCACTCTGCAGTGCCCCATTCTTCACAACACACTTGAAACTTTCAAGTCCTTTTCGACTCGAAGCGTTTTTCCTTGCAGATATATTTCACGCAAAACATGCACCAAAAGATGCGTTTCCGCGTGGAGCGATATTTGAGAGTGTACCGAGAGAAGTTCGCCGGAATGAACGACGTTGAGGCAGCGCTGCACGTCTTGTCTGACATCTACAAGTAAACTGATTGTTCGATTGCGAAACGCGAAACGAAACGACTGTATCGGATTCGGTTGATATGAAACACGCCACTTGTGGATAAATATGTTTCCTTGCAACTCCGAACCCGTTTCTTTTTCTTTCGCGAGCTCTGTCTTCCTGCAAACGAGTGCACTGTAGATTCAATTCAATGCAAGGGGGAACTTCACTTCACCCTCAGACGCGACATCATCGTATATCGCGATCTCGGTCAGTCGCCGGTGAAAGCGACGGGCAGCCGTTTCCCGGCCAAGGTGTTCCTGTGCGAGTCGTACGGCGGCCACTTCGACAGCGTCTACAATCGCAATCAATACGACAAATTGGCCATCTGTCAATGTGCGCTTCAGTTGAACTCGTTGACGTACATGATTTGGCGATGGGTGTTTTCTGAATTTCGCATTTTCACTGATTCTGCCATGTTTGCAATGCAGCTAGAACTTAATCGTGTTGCGCTTTTTTCTTCAGTTGTTTTTTTCAATTCAGTCTTCTTTTTTCACACTCTACTGGTTCTAGCTGGGGCCAAGGGCTTTTTCTGTGCAATTCAAACGAAATAAACTGCCTCCAAAACATCGACATTATCGTTTTCGTCTCTGCGTCCAGCACTGGCCTACGAAATGCTCTACAAGTCGACCGGCCTCGATATGAGCGAGCTCGAGCGCGCCATTCGCATCATTCGAGTGCGACAAAGCCTGCAGAACAACGGTGCACAGCAGCAGCAACCGGTGAACGAGCGCGCGTGCTCGCAGAGGAACGCTGCTGCTGTGGGACGACACCGACACAACAACAACAACAATTATGCGTCCGACAGTGATCGTGTTCGTTTGCAGTCATACATTTCAGCCCGCTCCGTCTCTGGAGTTGTTTCAGTTGTGTTCATCATTCGAGAATCGCTGTGTTGCAGCAGGAGCAGCCGCCGTTTCCGTATCGCACGTGCAAAGCGCTCGATCCGTCCATCTATCGCAACATCGAGTATGACGTCTGGCTGGAGTCTCGCAAAGGTTCGCTGACGCAGCAGTCTCTCGTGGTGTGAACTGCGACCGCCAATAACAACAAAAGAAAAACCAACCGAGAACATTGCAGAGCAGTTTCTGCGTCAGTCGCGCACGTCGTCGTCAGCGGATGTGCCGTGCGTGCGTGTGAACGCCGGCGACGCGTGCCTGGTGCGTCTCGAGCCGTCCGACGCCGTCTACCACGCGGTCGTGCAGGCCGTCTGCTCGCACTCGATGCTGCGCGTGTTCGTCACGCAACTCGCCGTCATGTTGGTCGTTGTTCTCAGTTTTGATTGCAATTCGCTTGGCTTGACCCACTGGCTAGTCAGCACTGGTTTGTGGAAAAATCAGCCCAGCCAGCCATTGAAACACTATGTATTTGTTGTTGCATATGAACAATGCTTGTTTGAAAAAAATGTGTCTGGATTCATTGTTAGGTTTCAATTAACTGTTAAAATTCAGGATGGCTCAAAATTTAGGCAAGTGTCAGCTGTTTTTTTTGTTCGTTGATGATTCATTTGTTTCAGTCGTGACGTGCACGTGAAATGTGTGCAGCCGTTCACCGAGAGCAGCAGCCCCCACAACAACGGGAGTCACGATGCAGACGCTGCAGGCAACGCCACAAATCAGAATGTTTCGTCGGTTGGTTGGTTTTCTCGTTTGTCATGTCACTTTATGAAAAGCAGTCCTACAGTCTATTTCGACATCATATGCAGCTAGCTGATTGGTTGGTTGGTGATCACGTGACTATGCTTTCTGTGCAGGACAGACTCCACCTCCACGGCAATGCCCACACAGAAATCACGCATGCATGTGATCACCAACCAATCAGCAAGTTGCAAATGATATCGAAATGGACTATATCAGCAGCCTCAACAAGCACGAGTGAACGCGGCGCGTCGTCGGCTGTTCCCGGCTGCCTCAACACGCGCGTGCACCGCTGAGCAGCAAGGCACGGCCACCAATTACCAAGTGCCACCACGGATGATGAGCGAGGAGACCGTGCAACAACACCACCAAAACAACAACCCGATCGACGACGACAACGATGCGTATGTGCTTTGTTAATTATTTATTTATTAGGTTCTACTGGTCGAAAAAAGTTGTTGTCGATTTACAGACAGACACCAGTGGACACCAACGGTGCAGCTGTACGGAATGAGCAAGGCGCCAGCTGGCAGCAGCAAAGGTCAGTGGTTGCGTTTGCTGGCTTCTTTGCGTGTACATGCCATTGAACGGATTGTGTTCCGGTTGCAGCGGTGTTGTGCCGCCGTCGCTGGCGCAGGTCGTTCAGTGGTACGAGAATTCGTCGTGTCCGATGGTGGCGCCAGTGAGCAGTCAACCGAATGCAGCCCCGGTCTACCAGGCGCCACCAAACTGCACCGCCAACAACGCAGCAGCACCAGCAGCAGCAATCGCACCGCAGCCAGCCACTCTGCCACCGACGGTGCGTTTTCATTGGATTATGCCGATTTTGGTGAATTCACACTGCAATTGTGCCAGTCCAACGCGCCAGTTTGGCGTTTGTTTCAGACGATTTACCAGCCAGCGCATTACTACGGGCATGCCGTTGCCGGCGCTGGCGGTGCACCACCAAACGAGGCGCAGACGCATCCGGCGCCGCACTACAGCGGTCAAGCGGCGTTGGCGAACGCGCCACCGCAGATGATGATGCCAGTGTCGTTTGCCATGGGCACGCCGCCGCCGCCGCCTCCCCCTCCCGGTATTCCGCCGCCGCCTGTCATGCAGGTGAGCAAATGGTGACAGCGATTCTCGACTCTGTCACCCACGATCAAGTAACGAACGCAAATTCAGTGTGTGCGTGTGTGTTTCAGTCGCCTTCACAACTGGTGCCAGTGATGTTTGCGACCGCCGTTCCGGTGTCACTCGCATGTCAGCAGCCAGGCACGTGCCCGATGCTGATGACGCCGCACACCACTGCGCCACTGCCGTTGCCGGCGTCGGCCGCGCACAACACCGCACTGCCGGAGCACCCTGTGTTCGTTGCCAATGCTGCGCTCAGCTCCACCACCAATTCGCCGGTGCAGCCGCAGCAATCGACCAACGAGCATACCACCAACGATGTGAACCGCGTCGTCGTGCAAGGTGTGTACCAGTGCCATGTATTTTTCTTTTTTGTTTTTGATTTTGAATTTGAGAGTTTTCAAGTAGATTGATTTGTCATTTTGAAGCACCTTTCAGAGAACAACAGTTGGCTCGAGGGTGACTTGCCGATGTTGTTTGGCTACGGCAACAGCTCTCCAGATCATTCTTCTGGTTTGTCTTACTAAAAAGATTATACGGTAACTGTCGCAATAAAGTGAATGAATCTTGTTAAAAGCAGAAACCGAACTTCAGGATATTATGCCGAATACACGTCGAGCGGGGAGGGTGACTGCAATGGGCACAGTGGAAAGGTAAGCAAGCGATTGGATATTGAACTGAATGCACGTTCAAGTTCAACGGCTGCTGTTGTTATTATCTCAAGTCCATTGAAGTTCTGGTGTTTTTTAAGCGTTGGAAACGCTAATTTGATTGATTGATTTTGTTCGACATTGTGAATGTCAGGCATGTGCACAAGGAAATCCCTTAGCAAAGCTGGCACGCAGCAAATAAATGCCTAACGTTTAATGCCAATGCCAATACCAATTTACTTTTTTTTGCTTACTCAGTCTGACGAAGCGACGCGTCAACAACAACAGCAACACCAGGCGGATGTTGGCGCCGCCGCGATGCAGGTTGAGTCAGGAGGCGCCACGTCGACGCAGCAACCGTCCAACAGCAGCAACGGCGCCGTGTGTTCATCACAGGCACCCCCCGTCGTGCAGCACAACGCGCCATTTCTAACCTATGCCGCAGCCCCGATGCGTCCTGTGCTGCTGCCGTGCGCTCCTTATCCACCGAGAGGCCCACCACCGCCAGCAGCATGCTTCCATGCAAGCCAGCAGCCGCCGCAGCCGTTCGTGCCCGTCGCACCGCCAAACTCGGTTGGTGCTCAGCGTTGGTTGAAGGTCGGTGCAACTCAGTCGCAAGCCAGCAATAAACTGAGGTCCATTCAGGTTCAGGTTGAAGCGCATTATCCTTCAATGAAAATGTTCCACTGAACGCCTATTTTGCGTTTCAACAGAAATGGACGATCGGTGATTTGCACCGGAGGCATCGTGCAAGCCAATCAGTGCGAAGGAAAAGTTTTTAAAATTGTTTTCTTTATTTATTGAGTGTATTCCAAAATGTGTGCTCAGGTGCGTCTGGTGGCGTGCACGCGTGTACCATCTGCGTCGCCCCCGTTTCTGTGTGCCACTGCGAGCCAACCACAGCACCCCCCAGGTGCGCTGGTGCTGCAGCCGCCACCGCCACCACCGCAAACCACTGCTGCCTGTTCGTCTGCACCGATCGTCTACCAACAAATCACCAGTTCGCCACAAGTGCGTCTGCTAAATGTTTTGACACAATTCACCAGAGACACATTTTTAGACATTTAGACCTTTTGGATACGACTCAGAAACTGCATACAACCAAGTTGTATGATGGGTCTCTGCATGTTGACCTGCCCATAAAAGGGTAGCATCATCAATGGTGTGTCCCTCTTGTAGCAGGTTCGTAGGTGCCTAACTCTGTGCCTAATACCATGGCGGTCGTTGTTGTGCTCTTTCAGCAGCCAGCACAGTGCGACACCACCAGTGGCGCTGCCCAACGGTCCGCGTCTGCCGCAGCGTCCAGTGAGCAGCCAGTGGCGCGTTTGCCGCCCGTTGTCGCCGTGCCGTACTTCACGCGTGACGCCGTCGCGTACGTCAACTTGCAGGCGTTGCCGTCGCGTGACGTCGCTGGCAGCGATCTGCCGTGGGCTGGTAAAAAAAACTGGCGAAACTGTGTTTTGTTGCTTGCAAGCGAACCCGTGCGACGGTGTGCTGTTGCCAGCCGCCACCGTGCTCCACTCCACCACACTGTTGCACAGGTGTGCTTGCAATTGGGAGACACTGAAACGTGCAAGCGTTGGCTGTGCTGGCTGCGACGGCTGGTCATTCATACTCAAGTCGGATCACATCGCAATTCACAGCAATCTTGCTAACAAGCAAAGTGGAGAGAGCGATATCTTCAGCAGACTCAGCAACAATTGACATAGCAAATTGTCGTTTGCGATTGTGCGACTGGCACAGCTGTGCTTCATTGCAGACGTGCTCACGATGCGCTACTTCTACAACCTCGGCTGCGAATACTTCCGCCAACTGATGACCGCACAGCAGCAGCCGTCGTTCGTCACGCATCCGGACATCGCCGCACAGCCGCGTTAGTTTGCGTCTCTTGGTCGAATTTCATTGAGTTGCAAAATCAATGATTCTGTTTTTTTTAATTTTTTTGCAACAACAGGATATACAACGACCAACGGCAGCGCACAGACGTCTAGCCAGTGAACGCACCAATTTGGCTGGCTGAAATTTTTGGTCGTATTTGTGACTGACTGGATTTTTCATGTCGGCACTCGTTTTGTGTCGTCAATTCCTGTTCGTTGGAATTACTATTTTTAGGTTTACTTTTTTAGTCTATTATGGTTCTTCTCCTTCCAATGTTGAGTTTTCTTGATTACCTAAACAGAACTTTTGGTTTCCCCAAATTTTATGGTACATAAAAAAAAAAGCCAGAAACCCAAGCGTCAAATTTACATTTCTAATTAATGTAATCGGGTCTTTCCCCTGCCTTTTTAAAGAAACCTCTTACCCCCTGATTGAGACTGCCATATTTATTCGGCCATACTGTACACACACATCATTGTGGTTTATCACAAACAAAACTAATAGACAAAAACAGCGTTGCCTTCTGTTCATTCCCGGTGAATGAGTGTAATAGTTTTAGTGGTTTTCTGCAATTTATTATTCGATCACTTTTTTTCTCTCAGTTATCAATGATGATCAAGTTTTTTTGAAACTGCTGTTGTTAAAAATTGTTTCTTTTGCGGATCAGGTTGTCAAGTTGAAACAAACTTTTGCAAGTAACTATCTGAAAAAAATTAGATGTCAGCTGTAATTCGTGCAGTGGTTGATTGATTAGGAAATATTGTGAAATGTTGATTTATTACTATTGTCACATTTGGATCGTTGATTGATTGAGTATAAAATGTTGGTATATTGGTGCTGGTTGGAAGAACGGAAGTCTTGTTGAAGCGTGAAGTGAACGCAGCGGCGAACCAAAACTGTTCGCAACTTACCGAAGTTGAATATATGCTTGTTCAAATTGGCAACAAATCGCTTCGGGTTGAAGCATGATGTTTACAATTGCATTGCAACCTGTTGTTACCGATCTGCCGAACACTAAATCACAGGCGGTCAGCTGGTTGGTTGCTGTTAAGCTGGGCTCATCAATTGGTCCAGCCAATCAGTGTGAAGCGTTATTTCACATTTCGTGAAATGTTGATTCGCCGTTGTGACATTTTGATGGTTGATTTGATTTTGAATATTTTTTCGCTGGCTGGAAGAGTAGGACAAAATTTTCGTTGAAGCGTGAAATTCTCAACGGCAAAGCAACTGAGTTCGATGAGATTGAAATATGGAGTTCTGATTCTGATATTATTTTGGTGAAGGTTTTCTCATCGTGTATCCTCGTTCAAAATAATCTTCTGAATTTCACATGATTTTTTTGTCTCACAACAACGCCCTAAATTCATGCACAACCGAAAACGAATTCATTCGCAACATTCTTTGCGTGGTGAAGTGAAACATTTGTTGAGCCGGCTAAGTCGTCGGAGGTGCGAACTCAACTGAATACTCAACTGAACTGAATTTACGCAAATAAATCAGTTCGTTTTTAGGACCGAAAAATTTTTTGCGACCATCAGAAAAAAATGGACGCCAGCCCTGATCTTGGCGACATACCGTTGCCATCATCATCCAGTGAGCAAACGTTCGACTCGACGAACGAAAATGGTGATCAACAAAACTGTGGTGCACACAGCGGCAACAGTGCGGCGAACGAGGCTTGGCAGCGGGCGCAGAAGAGTCTCGCTCGTCTGCAACAACAACAGAAAGGGGAGGGTGACAACGAACAGACAAACCAGCTGCAATCAGCAACGAGCGCCATGCAAACGTCGCCGTTCATGCCCGGCGGTGCTGGAGCTGCCGGTGATGGTGGTGGCGGCATCTACGCATCGATGCTGCAACAGTACCCTTGGATGTTAGTGTTCGTTGTCAGGCGCTTTCAAGGGGCAGGGCATTCATGAAGCAGTATTTAGTGTAGCGAGGGCTATGTGTCACTAAATACGATGAACGAATGATTCCTGATGAAATACCTTTTACCTTTTTCTTTTCTTTTTTAAATTCAATTCTTCATGAATGCCGTTGAAGCCGAGTGTCCATTTCTGCGAACGTTTCCAGGACCTCGTATCCGCCGACGATCGCTTCAATGGGCACAACGTCGCGTGCGCCGCCGTTTCGCGCGGGCACCGCTGGCTACAACCACGAGCGCGCCACCGACCGCTCGTCAGGTTCGTCCTGTCCGGCGTCCTCCAACTGCAGCACTGCTCCCACACAACCGCAGTCGCATCATTCGTACGGGCGTGCCTCCAGTTTCGACTACGACTCGGCCGCGTTCACGTACAAGCCGCGATTCGCGTTCGACAGCGCCGCGCGGCCGTCCAGTTATCGACCGACGACGACGACAACCACGCAGCGCGCTGCTAAATCAGGCAATCTACAGGCGAGCGCATTGTTGCAGTCGACGACGGCGGAGAACGAGACGACGACGGGTGCGGACGGATCGAAGGGCGCAAGCAGCGGCCTTGCGGCGGTCTTCCAAACACAGCACGGCGGTGCTGCCGGGTACAACCGAAACACTCCGTTCGTGCCGGCGGCGACGTCGATGCGTGCCCGTCTGCCGCCGCCGTCGTTGGTGACGCCGACGCTCGGCGGCGGCACCGCGCCAACGGCAACCAAAGTGCCGCATTTCACAGCGGCCGCCTCGTCGCGCGGTGTACGATTTCAGTTGCAGCAACGCGGCAGCCGCGGCTTTCAGAGGGGCGCACTGCGGGCGGGGAGGGGCACCGCGCGAGGCAGCGGCGGCAATACGGAGCCGCTGGGAAGTGGCCGATTCAGTGGTGCTGCAGGACTGGGCGGTGGTGCTGTTGCTGCTGGTGCTGCTGGGGCGTGCTCGGCGGGTCCGCGTGTCAGCGACCAGTCGCCGTTGTCAGCCGCTGCCGCTGCCAATCAACAGGCGTCTTCTGGCCTCGGCGCCACCATGCCCGAGGGTGTCAGGTTAGAAATGTATTGCAATTTCGTGGTACATTCAGATCTTTTTAAATTTATAAGCACAGTTTGCGCAATCATTTTTTTGCGGTTTTGATATTGTTCTTTCTTTTGGTCGTGAGGCTCAGCTTCGATGTGTTTTATAGACATAGAAAGGAAATTAGTTTCATTCATGCTTGATGCGGTAATTCGAAATTGCATAAAAAACGATAATGCCAGAGTTTTTGTCAAATTGTCAATTTTAGCGTTAGTTTTCTCAGACTGCAAAGGGGTTTCCATTCTTTCATCATTTCTATCCCAATCCCACCACACATCGGCCACACACAACACACGAGCACCCTCAATGATCGCCGCCTCGTGTTGCAGACTGTACATCGAGCGCGCATACAAGGTGTGCGAGACGGACGCCGAGAAGAACCGCGTGCAGTACGCGCTGAAGCACAAGCTGATGCCGCTGCTGCAGTCGGGCGACGCGTGGACGGTCGACTGGGAGCGGGAGCCGCTGCCGACCGATCCGAATTTCGTGATGTCCGTGGCCGAGTCAAACGCGAACGCACTCGCACACCAGCAGCAGCAGGCGGAGTCGAGTGCGCCGATACGAGCGACGCGCGGCGGTCGTGGTGGGGCACGTCGCGGCATGCGCGGCTGGCGGGGCGGCGCACGAGGCACCGGGCGCAATGTGTTTGGCGCTGAGCCGGACGGCGACGACGGCGACGCCAGGGGCCGATTGGCGTCCGCTGCCCGCCGTCGATCCGCGCGCGCACGGCGGAGGTCAGCGGAAAAAGACACACCAGTGAATGGTTGAATTCGCAATGCGAATCCAGTAGCAAACGCTAATGTTGTTGTGTCTGATGTTTTCTATCTGCTGTCGGCGCGTCCATGAAACAAACTTAGTGCTCCACAGTTTTTTTATTCAGTCAGTTCGGTGTTGTGAAGATACAGATAGAAACCGCAGCAGCCACGTGGCTTCTCCTTGCTGCGTTGAGTGTACAAACAACATAGCACAAGTGTGCATCTTTCGCCGTTGAATTTCGCTGTCGTATTTTTGTTGCACTGCGCAGTTCTCTATGCTCTTTTGCAGATCATATTCCTCGTCCGAATCGCGTTCCCGTTCCCGGTCCCGTTCACGCAGTCGCAGCGAGTCGCCCGCACGTGCGTTCAATTCGTCCGTGCAT
This sequence comes from Theristus sp. LFF4_11, assembly GCA_030248135.1. Taxonomy (NCBI): domain Eukaryota; kingdom Metazoa; phylum Nematoda; class Chromadorea; order Monhysterida; family Xyalidae; genus Theristus; species Theristus sp. LFF4_11. The sequence continues at coordinate 22,565 of JASANC010000804.1, read as the reverse complement.
GCGCACAGTAAACGCGCGCGCGCCAGTGACTCGAATCCAGAGGACAGCGCCGACAGCGACACCAACAGCAGCCTCAGACGCTGGCAGCAGCAGCACACTGCGAACGCGGCCGCGAAGCGACGCAAAAAGTGCGCTTGGGCGTTGCCACATTTGTCGCGTGCTGTTCAATCTGCTGATTGGCCGGACTAGCAAGATTATTGATTTGCAAAACAGCACTCACCGTTGTTGCTCTTGTTTCACAGACAAAAAGCGGCCTCCGCCAAGTCCCGTCTGCAGTTCTCCGTGGACACCGGTAACAGCGCACAGGAAGAACTAATGAAACGGCGGCGAGCGCAGCGCTTTGCTGCTCATTTGCGCGGCGGTACAGCGGCCAAGAGCAAGCCAAAAGTGGCCGTCAGTCGGATATGGGGGAATGCGCGCGGCGACGACGATTATGAGTATGACTATGAGCTTTCGTACAGCCCATCGACGGTTCGTTCATCAGCGACCACACCCAAGTGGCGCACAGGCTGCTCTTGCAGAATTCACCAGTTGTTGTTCTCTGTTCTGCCGATCCGTTGTTACTGTTGTTGTGTGGGAGATTATCGTGGTTTTATTGTTGTGTTTGATTTTTCAATTTATTATTCTTGATTTTTGTTCAAACTCATGAGAACAGTACGTTCATTTTCACCTAGTTTCAGTCGGCTGTCGAGGAGGTTGACTTGAGCGCCTACAAGGTGGTCGGCACGTGCGACACCGTGGAGAAGAGCTACTTTCGCTTGACGACAGTGAGTGGCGATGTTTTTTCAGTTTACGGTCGAATATCCTGCAGTAGAATTCTAAAGTATAGACAATCCGCTGATTCGTTGGTTGTTGTTTGGTGATCACATGCAGAGGACAGACACGCCACGCCCTCGCTGCTCAGCAGAAAGCACACTTCACGTGTGACCATCTAATCCAATCAGCTGATCGCTGTTTCTGTGAACATCATTAAAGAAACAGTGATGATTGGTGGTGTTCTGAATCCTGCGCATCCCTTTTCTGACCACTCACATCGGGCATCGCTGTTTGCTCGTGCAGGCACCAAACCCCGAAGACGTGCGCCCGCCCGATGTGCTTCGAAAGGCGTTGGAAATGGTGAAATCGAAATACACAACCACGAACGACTATCGTTACGCCTGTGACCAGTTGAAGAGCATACGACAGGATCTTACGGTTCCGTTCCTTTGAAGTTTCGCAATAGATTGTTATTAAAATTCAACGTTTTTGAAACGCAAATTTGAAAGTTTGCACTGGAATCGTTCGTTTTTTTAGATACAATGCATCAGAAATGAGCTGACGGTGCAAGTGTACGAGACGCACGCGCGAATCGCGTTGGAAAAGGTCCGTGTAGTCCTATAGTGCCCTTTTTACTTAACCCCTCATGCCCGCTTGATATTTCCGGCATTTTTGCGTGCAGGATGACAAGAACGAGTTCAACCAGTGCCAGACGCAGCTGCGTTCGCTGTACCGCCAGAACGAGAACTGCCCGAACGAGCTGGAGTTCACGGCGTACCGCCTGTTGTACTACATTTACATGGAGCAGACGCTCGGTCAGCTCGGCTGCTTCCATTCGCGGCATTGAGTTTTGAAATGAATGGAAAGAGAGTTTTCTGTTGGTTCTGCGACTCGGTGCGTATTGCAGACATCGAGAGGAGGTTAGTTTCGGGCTTGATGGCGGCAATTCAAATAGCCAATAGCTAAGTGACTCGTACATAGTACTCGTGTCTCGGAAACTCGGAAATTTCGCAATTGCCGTGTCAAGCATGAAACTACTTTCCTATGTTTGCGCGCACTGAGTCGCGGAAGCAAACGAAACGACCGTATCAGTGTTGCACCTGCAGTTCATTCATTCATTCTATTTCGCAACAATCGCTTCCATTCGTCGCGCAGACATCACGACGTGGCTGTCCGAGCTGTCCGCTTGCAGCCACACACACGAGTGCATCGCGTTCGCACTGCGCGTGCGTCGCGCGTGGTCGCTGCGTGCGTACGTGCGGCTGCTGCGGCTGTACGCGCACGCGCCACGCATGTGCAGCTATCTGATGGACTGGTTCCTCGATCGTGAACGCCGACTCGCGCTCGCCATGATGCTGAAAGCGTTCGTTTGCCTGTTTCTTTGGTTGTTCACCGGGCGAAAGACGGTGCATTCCGGTGGATCGTGTCACAAACGGCGGCACGCGCGCTGCCTGAATGTCCGTGTGGTTGTGTGCTGTGTGTTCGTTTGTGACTGCGCAACAGTACAGTGCTGTTATAACAGAGTGCACGGTCTGTAGACTGGGACTTTGGGGCATTCATGAAGCATTATTTAATGATTTAAGTTATGTTTTAACACAGCTGCGCGTCACTAAATCATGCTTCATGAATGCCGCTTCAGACGCGTGAACCTGCTGCGCTCATTCCAGCACGGTCGGTCACGTCCAGTCAAGTGCGGCGCTTGCTGGCCACGTGTGTGCCGCTTGTTTCAGGTATCGTCCGACGCTCGCCGTCAGTGTCGTTGCCGCTCAGCTCGGCTTCGACGACGCCGCCGAGTGCGCCGAGTGGCTGCAGCAGTTCCAGTTGACGTTCGCTGCGTCCTCGGCCAACGCGGCGCAGTGCATCGATTGCAAACAGTCGGCCACCGTGAAAGTGGCCTGAGCGGTCGCAGCTCGATTCGTGCTGTTTAGTGGAGCGTTGTTGAACTTGCTTGGCTCACGAAACACACTGCGACTCGTCCACGAAGCGCAGGCGTTTGGTTACTCGTTGGTTCTATTCGTATACAACGTTGAAGTGTGTCTGCTAGCTCAGTGATGTGCTTTTCATTTTGTCAGATTAACGTTTTCAGTGCACGCTTGTTCGCACGCCAATGTGATGCGGACTGGAACTTTTAGATTTGAATTGTCGAGAAACTGCACATTATACGGTTGAATGTTGTGATATTTAGATTTTGTTGACAACGTTCTCGTATTTTTGTATAAATACAATTCAGAGATACGAAACGTGGTTGGGTTGATATGTTTTATTGGTTCATCGAGTGTTGTGAAATACAGATTCATGTTCATTTGCTTGTATGTGAGCAACGAATGACATGCGTATTTACCATGTTTTTGCGGTGGGGATTCAGCGAAGTGGGACAAAGGGGCAGTGTTTTTGCAACAGGTGGCACGTGCAACGGTACCCAGCACCGCAAAGCAAAAGTTGAAAGACAACGCGTGACATTTTTGCATCATTCCGGTTGCAGTCCTCGCAACTTCAAAAGCTGTCAGGCCTGTCGATGGTGACGATTTGTGACTGGTTGTAGGTTTTTTCATACGTGGACAAGTTATATAATACGTTTATATTTCTTTTTGGTACAAGGATGCCAGTAGTATCACTATACGGGCAGGTCGCAGGTGGGTAGAACGTCAAGGTTAACAACGTTCGCATGCAGGCATTCGTGGATTGGGCTGTGTTGGGTGAAGGTGATCGTGTCACTGGCCAAAAAACAAGCTGTCTTGGTTGCGCCGGTTGACAATGATTGAAACGATTGCGTCAGTTTTGGCCAGCCGACGCTGGATGCTGATACCACAATTTTTTTGCTTTTCGTCGCCGCAGTTTACTGACGGTTTCCCATTATTTCATGCGCGGTCAACTGCGGCACCGTTGATTGTTGCCCGACCGACTACAGCTCGGTCAACAGCGGTTCCGCTCATTGCGGCTTGGTCAATAGGAGCAATTGCGGCTTGGTCAATAACGGCTTCACTCCTTGAGACCTCTTAATTGCGACCCGATCAATTGCGGCATGGTATGTGACAGATCCCATTAATTGCGGACCTCAGTCAATGCTATTTACCGCTTCAATTAACTCCAGTGACCATAACTTCTTGTTTTGAAACCATCCGGTACCAAGGTGTTTATGAAGGTTGAAGCAAAATCGAGTGATTACGGTGGGGTAAAAAGGGGTTTGAAAGTACCTGTGACCCGTGGTAACGTCATTGATACTTACCATTTTTAGAAGGCTAAACGACTCAAACAAAAACAGCTGCAAATAAAAATATAAAAAATGCCTTTGTATAGGTGTAGCGACCACAAAGCACGGTTGAATCACAGGGTAGTTTTTGCAACTTTTATCACATGCCATCGTGGGATAAGTGTACAAGACAAGCGGACGTTTGCACGTTACAACAACTGTTTTCATATTGTATTTGTTCAGAAACAATTTAGTGCGACAAAACAATTGCTGCCGATTTCGTGATGTCAGCTAGTTTTTAGAATTTAAAGCTCCCCTGCTTTAATAACACGTGTGTGCCTTTTTGGGCAAAAACTTTGTTGCTCTTGTGGGCATGTGGCATGTTTTTTGTCGCACATCATGTAAAGTTGTGCACAATAAGTGTTGAGGGTTAGTCTGTACTGTGCCTGAGTGCAAGAAGCTGTTTCAGGATAGATTGGGTTCGAGTTGTAAATAATGAGCGTTCGTGGGAATTGTGGGTCGGCTCACATTGCTGTTTTTGACAAAAGCAGTGACAGACAAATACAAATGCGGCGGTTGGTTCATAACTGCATAAAAATCTTTTGTTATCTATCGCAAAGATTTATAATTTGGGGCTCAGACTTGTGACGTGGTAAGTAATGTGATAAAAAATAGAAAAACAAAACAAAATCAGAGGTTGGTACTCGCACAATTGAGTAAAAACGGGATCCGAAAGGATTACACTGTCACACAGGCAAAAATCAAAAGCAGAAATAATAAAAATTAACGAAAATACATGACTTTGTCTGAGAAAAGACCATCTGTTATTGACGCATTAACACGTCAACCTAGCTCTGGATAATTTGTAATATTAGCTGATTGGCTGTTAGTTTGCCACAGACCAGGTTCAAAAAAGAATTTTTACCCCATTTTTTAATTTTGTTGTCTGATGGTTTGTGAAAGCGAACAGTGGAAGTTTTATGAAAAAGACAACCAACAAACAAGTTCATAATTTATAAGATGCAGACAAAACTAAAAGTAGCAGTTTCCATTACAGAAGTTTATTTTTACAAGATGAAACTAACAAACGACGGCGACGATCTGTCTTATCGGTCATGAGAGATAACTTGTGACGACAATTGATTGTGCGCCATGTGACAATTGATTTGCGTGGAACACGATATTGAATTGAGAATAATGTCCAATTTGACCGACAGTGAATAAAATGAAAACGTTCATGTTGGAGAATACGGACGACGATGACGACTTAGACTTGTTTGTCTTTCTTTTTAGCGGAAAAACTCAGAATTATTGATGGTCGCGTCGACAGAAAAACATTTTTTCATGCAGTCTAGAGGAATTACAAAATTCCAAGTCGTCGTCGCTAGCTTAGTTTTTTGGAGATCCAAAATTTCGCCGCAAATCTTTTTTAAATTTATCTGCATTTCATAAATCATGAACAAGTTTTTGGGTTGTTTTTCATAAAACTTCCACTGTTCGCTTTCACAAACCATCAGAAAACAAAATTAAAAAAATGGGATAAAAATTTTTTTTGACCCTGATTTGTGGCAAACTAACAGCCAATCAGCTAATACCACAAATTATCCAGGGCGACTATAGGCTATCACATTTGTTAATGATGCTGATAAGTTAATCAATGGTAACGTTTTCGCAAAAACAAAAATGACAAGCTATTCGAATGAACTGGTCAACAAGAAATTGTTTGCATTCAATCAACCTGCACAAAAGCATTCAATGTCCGTGATGCAAAAAGTGAGTAGAGTTAAAGAAATAAAATATTGAAACGACATCAAGTTTTTTTTAAAATAAACGACAGGGATTTCAATGGTGTTGGTGATTTTGACAGGTCAACAGGTTTGCTTGCGGTCAATAACACTGAAAAGAAGCAATTGGGTTCATTTTCCTTTGTTAGCGACACAAAAACTAAATGGTGTGGCCGCGTTGCGAAGAATTTTCTTGAAGACCGTCCACTTTTTATCACAACATAATGCAGCAAAGTTACAAGCAAACAGACATCACGTATAATATTACACCAACACAGTCCTCGTATCAGCGTTAGTGTGGATGTGTGTTTGTGACTGTAGCAACATTACTGTGTTATAACAAAGTGCATGGTCAGTAGAAAACATCTCAAAACGAAAAATAGGCTATGATAATAATCACGGGGCGCAAAACAACTTCACCACGCTATGGTCACAAACGATAGAACAGAGAACAGGTGTTAAAAACAAAAGGATTGTAGAAACCCTGGTAAATTTGAAAGTTCCCAATAAAAATATAGCTCTTGTTGCACGCACGAAGCGAATCACTACTGCAGTGAATCAACCACGGAAAACAGAAACCGAAAAGCGAAATACATTCGATCACCAGACAACAACATTTAAGAACAACCAAACAATACCAATGCCGCCATACAGTAATAGATAGTGTGAATCGTAAGCTAAGTGGTATTTTGTGTGCTGCCAACACGCGAACCAATACTTTACGAACTATCAGAATTACTGCCACTTGCAGACACAATAGATTAAGGGACGCTGTTAGTACGGACTGAAACGACGTGACATCTGAGCAGCACTGGCAAACTTTGCAGCTGCTGGCGGCAGCATTGACGGCGTTGTCTGCGTCGCTTGTGTCGGCAGTGTCTGCAGCAGTAGTGGGCCGCCGAGCAACGCGGCCGCGTGCTGCGCTGCATGACTGCTCATTTGTGGGTACGCTGCGGTCGGCATCAGCGGGTGCTGCTGCTGCGGTTGTTGCTGTTGCTGTTGTTGTTGTTGAGTGTATATTTGCTGGGCTTGGACAGCCGATTGGTACACCGACGTTGCAAGGCTGAAACGACGTACATGTAATCATTCATGGAAAACAAATAAATATAGAAGCAGCACGTATTACAGAAGCGGAGGCACAAGGGCACCAGCCGCCGTGAAAGCGGCGGAATATTCCATGGGGTCAGTGGTGCGTGTACAGTATAAATATATATGTATATTGATTGAGCTAACAAGACAGCACAACGAGGAGACGCTGGATTATTTCATGGTGACAACTATTATTTGTGTGATCGGGTAACTTGTGATCACGTGTTAAACAAAACAACGGCAAGGTTGGCGAAACGAACAAATAAAATGGTGGTGGTTTGGTCATTCAAAGGTATGTACAATGTAGCTGAGGGTGGTGTTAGTTTAGGTGGATTTATTCCAGGAGATTTCTACGTAATTAAACATGCAAACCACGCACACCCGCCACTAAGATACAGGTGCGATTGGTAAAAGAAAACTTAAAAACAACCCAACATTTGGTAAAACTTCTTCAAGTGTACTTTAATTTTTGAACAGCTTTAGCATTAGAAAATATAGGAACTCGTGTTCATGTGATATTCTGTGTTATGTCCAGTCCAACTATTTCCACGTTGCACTGCCTTGTTGGCACATCTGTGAAAATACAGTTACAAACCTTTTGGTTTTTTTGATATTTTGTTGAAGAACATTGACCATAAAATAGACTGAACAGGTGTGCTGCCAGCGGTAATGTAATAATTATTTTTAATGTTCATCAAACTTTATATAATATCAATCATGATTAACGAATATCAAATAGAATACAGTGCATTTCTTGTCAATTGACACAACACAGATTTCTGCGGAAAATTATCATTACAGTACACATATTATGCCATATACAGTATACAGTAAGCAAACTTGGTTTAAAAATGCGCAGATGCAATTTAAAAGCAGTGCAACTGCAGCCAATTTTTTTGGCACCAACATTCAAAATTGGCTGGCATAGTTACAGTATAAATACGACATACTGTAATCGAATAGTGTCTACAACAGCGTAGAATCATACCGTCTGTAGGTGTTCGAACTAATTTTGAAAAAATGAACGAAAAATTTGAAAAGTTGAAGTAGTTGCACCAGAAACGTAGAAAATTGAAAATAAAGAGACGAATCAAAGACATCTTGTGCAGGCACGAAATGAGCGAAAAACAGTGGTGACATTATTATGGTTCACATTATTCTTCGAGCGTAACAAAAAGCTATTGCAGTACCGTAAGATCTTGCATATAAGGTTCCTCCCACTTATAAGACCCCCACCCAAAAGTGGGCGGAGTGTCACCACACAGCGGGAAATCAAAAAATTCAAATTTTTGACTTGGTCAAAATCCCATTCCGTTTATAAGGCCCGGAATTCCTAATATTCGCTTTATAAGACCTCCTCCCACTTATAAGGTTGTCACACAAAATTCCACTTTTTTCAGAAATTTTTGATTTTCAAACTTATATAAGGAGACCTTATATGCAAGACTTTACGATATTGCTAAAATTCTCGTGCTTCAGAGAGTTTTCTACAACATTGAATAATTCAGAATACCGAGGTTTTATTTTCAAAATCGAAAACATCTGTGAAACTCTTTGAACACCCGCGCCATCGTGACACAGTCTATTTTGTGATCTGGGTATCCGATCATCAGCAAATTCATCCATAACACAGATAATAGTGCGGTTTTTTTGTGATGGAGGCAACACACGCAAAAAAAAATTGCCGCAACATCACTCTTCATTTTTAATTAGGTGATCTTACATTACAATCGAAAACTGGCTTCAGTCATAAACTTGAGCAAGCTTGATGTGAAACAATAATGTAATTAAAAGCATGAAATTTATTATTGAAACAATAACACACTTACAATCTGCTTCTTTGAATCGTCAAAACGATACGTTTTTAAGCTGAATAATTGACGCCCTAAAAACAACCTTGCGCTAAGTTGCTGCATAACTGTAGGGTGTGTCCACGCTCAACAATCCCATATGAGTGTTCAAAAATTGCAACGAAACCGTTTGTTTAGAAATTTTCATGTACAATAAATACTTTATTTACAAGATAAAAAACACGCTGCATGAAACGTTTCTGCAAGAATGACTAGATAAAGAATGGTCTCTTCAAAATACTGTGGTTTCCATTCGACCCAAAACCGGCGTAAAACTTTGTATTCATGCAAATAAATAGTGTACAAGTAGCACAGGAACTCTATTCAGCAGTCGAACGTTTGAAACGACAATTGACATTCTGCTGAATAGCATTCACAGTTGTGTTGTTGCAAAAAATGAAACTCAAAATGTTTCAAAACCGCTGCAAATTACTGGCGTTATACGTGCGGCAGTCACTGCGCGGCGGATGGCCAATAGTGATGCGCGTTGTGCGCCGCGGCATGCACCAGTGGCGCCCCGTGGTACGCGTACGCATTCGCGCCCGACAAACCCCCCGGTGCCCACCTGTTGTTCACAGCGCCCATCGGCGGCTGCTGTGTCTGCTGCTGAAACTGCGACACCGCCGGCTGCGCTGCGAGCTGCTGCTGTTGGTGTTGCTGATGTTGTTGTTGATGTTGTTGTTGTTGGTGTTGTTGACTCATCAGCGTCATCGGCGACGTCTGCTCCGATGTGACGCTTTTTGATACCGCTTCCAGTGTGCCGTTCGTTAATCTGCGGTTTTTTTTGTTGGAAAAGCGTCAAATGACAACAGCAAACTATGGAAAGCAAATGATTTTTCTCATGCCAAAATTCCTGCCTCCCTTACCTGATATCGTCTTTGCTGTTTGCCTGTGAAAATGACAGGTAATCAAACGGCAATTGCATCGATTGACCAACGGCTTGGTAGGCGTACGGCAACATCGAGGCGGCTGCATTTGCGTTAGTCCATTGGAAGCCACCGCCAAAAACTGCAATTTTAAAATTTACATTTTAGAATATGTACATACATAAACTACATGTATGTACATGTACATTTAGCTACATAAAAATTACTTTGTTAAAACTGGTGCAAGATATGAGTTGAAGACAAATGATTAAATGAATCGGTTTGGTTGGAGTTGGGAAAAGGAAAGCGTTTAACACGTTCGAATCTGGTGTACAAGTCACATGTACTTTTAAATAATGCCAGATAATTCCGCTATGAAGCTAATTCTTGTTTTGTTTTTGCTGCATTTAATTTTGTTTGACAAATAACGTTACATGGTGCTCCGTATTTGGTTTGATTGTCGTAAATACAACAAAAAATATGTAAAGTTTAAGAAATTACATTGCGTTGCTACTTAACTGACCTGCAGGGTTCAATCCGGGAACACCTTGAAGCAAATGAGTGGCAGCCATGGGGTACATCCGTGCAAGCTAAAAGAGCTGCTAGGTAAAGCCGCAATTAAGACTCAATAATGTTCACATTCAAATACTATCACATCGGTGAAGGTTCACCACATCAAAAACAAAACCTTGGCTAAAAGGAACCAAAAGGACAAATTTATTGCCGCAGTGAAATGTCGAATATACAGATGTATGTGCAGTATATTTCTTTAAACCTGACACTTTGTCAGAATACAAAGCCCGATAAATTTTGAATTAAAGAAACATGAACCTTAATAGGGTTTGTCGGGGATCAAGAATCAAGAATCCCATTTGAGGCAAAATATGTGCTTTCTTATCCGCCTCGTTCTTTCTTCTTTCGCGGGACTTCTGTATTTTGCTGATGACCGATGCCAGGTTTAAAGAAGCATACTGTACAGGCGAAGGAATGCATACAAAACGTTCTTGATTCGGGAACAAAACACTGTTGGTATACCACGGGTAAATCGGGTTGACACGAACGCGGTGTTGGATTGGAATACAAGTTTTCAATGATTTATGGGGAGATGAAGACCAAAACGGAGAGCACTTTTATGCACTATGCAGATTTCATGAAAACTAGACGGAACAAACGGAAACCACACTATTTGCCGTGTCAACAAAGGATCATCACGAAAACTGCATAGTGCATGTGATGTGGTAATGCATACGGTCAATCGATGCATCGCTGCAGTCGCGTTGTATGTAGTTAATTTTTTGTTCACTGGAAAAGCGACAACAGGGCGCGAATTTTCTTTTCCTCGTCACTATTGACTGTAACTACTACCCTGTTAACCATCTCATTCGTGTTTTAGATCAGGCCGATTCGAAGTTTTCAAAAACATGAGTCAATTCTTAATCAATTTTTAAAAATATGAGTTAAACGACTGAACTACGGAACTGCAGCGATGCACCGCCACTGCACATATGTTGATGATGCTTTTTTTTATAAAAAAACCTGCGGTCTTACATCGGCCGGTGGTATGTGCGCGAGCTGCGGCATGGCGGCGGTCGACATCGACTGCGAGACGGACGCAGCCTGTTGCATCGCGGCTGCTTGCTGCTGCGCTGCGGCTGCGGCGGCCGCTGCTGCCGCTGAGCTCGCCACCAGCAACGGGTTGATCGCCGGGCGCGGGCGGTACGGAATCGTGGCACCTTTGGGGGGCGCCTGAAAAGAAACTGAACATGTAGAACTGGGTGCGCGTCACTTTTTGATTGTGTGTGTACAGTACATCTGAAAAAATATGTATATGCAACATGACGTAATGACCAACCAATCAGCGCTGAGAATGACTCATGACTAATCAATCAGCGCTGAGAACTGTTCATGACCAACCAGTGAGCGCTGAGAATTGCTATGACCAACCAATCAGCTAGTTGCATACATTAGCGAGATAGACTGTATATGGGAACATCTAACATACGCCCTATAATACTCGTGCAGCAGCTTGCTATAGTAGCAAACTAACAACAAGTAGGTATCTGCCAACTTTTGATTTTTTTCTTTGAAAACTCGCATGAAGCGAACCTCAAGCAGAATCTGGCATATTTGAACCATGCACAAAATTATTGCATCCGCCGTGCCGCTGATTGTGACAGCGCGTTCCGTTGAATTCGGCAGCATTTCGCTCGCGACTTGTATTGACGCTCCAGTGGCCTGCAAACGTTATACTGTATTCTTGGTTGTATTCAGTAACGGTTTCAGTATTCGTGCGCAATGTTTCTTCTTGTAAAGACTGCCAGTTTCAGAAATAACAAATTCTTTACTTTTTTAAATTAATTTTTTCGCAATATATTTTTTTCTTCAGCGTCTTTTTTTTGTTCGCAAACAATAATAACAATGACCCTGCGTTTCTTTCAAACTCTGTTATCCCGCATATAAACTGAAAAAAATCTGTTGCACTGTTGCATTTTACTCTTCTTGTTATTCGGCTTCCGTTTCAACGTTGTACTGTTTTGAGGTTGATTTATTGAATGTTGCGCTACCAGGTTTAACATTTAAAAAGAAACAACCTCAAAACAGTGCAACGTTGCAACGCAAGCCGAAAAGAACGCACCTGCAGCAACAAAGTGTTATTTTAGTAATCATCAACGGTCTAACCTCTCGGATGTCTTTGATTTTCGATCCACCTTTACCAATGAGGGAGCCGCATTGCGTGGCAGGCACGATAAGCCGCATCGTGATCGGTGGCTTTGGAACACTGTTTGGTAATGCTTGCATGTCCTGCAAAACGGAATGCATGTCTATTGTCATGTTATGTACAGTACCACTGTAAAAATCTGGTGTTTATTTGATCGACGTTACAAAACGCCAGTCGCATTTCAAGACGCCAGCTACCGTTTTAAAACTTCGGATCAAAACGCCAGATTTTATAGAGTGACATATTGTGCGGTTGCTTTTGCGCAGGGTTGTAGTTCGGGAGAGATGGGCAGGTTTTCGCTCATTAAATCCGCTACAACATGTCTTTGTCTGGAAAACAAAATGTCACTGTCGAAGGAGCCGACCTCTTCAAACTTTTTGCATATCATTGAGAAGGCCTTGTTGATTGTGTCAACGTTGCCGGTGATCGTCACTATCCTCTCCGGACACGACCCGTCCGAAATGTTGATCTTTGCAGCGGACTCGTCGCGAATGTGCTTAATGTGGTTGCCGCCTTTGCCGATGATGCTGCCAACTTCCTGAAGGGACAAACGGAATTATTGGTTTTGTTCTCGGTTTTTTTGCACATTTTGCATTTTTAAGGGAACCGGAATGTTGTTGCAGTGTGGTGAGCGCGCGCTAGAGACGCACCTTTCCCTGCATCAGCAGCCGAATCGTGAGTATCATGGAGAGCGTCGGCGGGTCGCCGGGCTTGGCGCCGTTGGACGTCGCGGCTGCAGCGTCGTGCGTCGTCGCCGGTTGCGCTGACGCGTGCGCGCTCAGTTGGTGCTGCTGACTGCCGGTGGGCGCGCCACCGCCGGACGCTGCGCACGTCGGCTCCATTGCGTGCGTGGCGCGTTGGTAGATGGCGGCGCCGAGTGCACTGCTGTAGTTGTACGGGAGCAAGCCGGTCGGTTGCTGCGGCTGCTGCTGCAATGTCAGTGGCAGCGGCTGTCGATGATTGGCGGAGGCGTTCAGTGCTTGCTGCGTTGACAACACAACCTGTGGTGAAGCGCAAGTGTTAATTGAAGTGGTTCATACACTTCTTTTTGCGGTAAAAGGAGGTTTGTGGTGGGCTGAATAATATCGCTCGCAAGTGTGTCTGTGCATGATATGGAGAACTATACATTGTGAAAAGAACAAAAAGTAATCAGTTTGCGGTTGGTTCAATTAGGAAAGACAACAAAAACTTGTGTTTGTATATTTGTCCTGCATGGAATACAAAAAGACTGAAACGTGTGTTCCGATCACACCATGTTGTGTGCACATTGTTGTGCATGTCCATCAAGTCTCTCCCGTCTGTCTACAAAGCTTACGCGGCAAAGAGAAGACGGTTTAATTTAATAATCGCTGGGCGGGCCACGCAAACAAAAACATCAGGGCAGCGGCGCAGCGCATTGTAAGCCGCTGATTGGCACAATCACAATCGCATCGTCGAATCGGGAACGTTAAGCGGAGTACGTCTCGACAGTGTCTGTGTGCACCTCTGCGCATTTGCGTGCGATTGTGCGCAGATTTGTTGTCTTTGCTGTATAGTTGAAGACAGTCTCGACGACGCTTCAAATGAAATGCCACGGACAAAGTGAGCTGAATCGATACAACACAAGCGATTAGAAGTGTGCGCGCGCGCGTTTGCTGTCCGCAGACCACTTGACAAATCTGTGCGTGTCTCTCGCTCTCTGTATGTGCGTGCGCCATATTATCGCCTGAGCTCATTAGCGCGCGCGCTCTCGTTCAAAAAGCCGGCCTGCATCTGGTGTGCTTGTTGTTGTTCAAACGATTTCTTGAGGGTCGCACGTGCGGACAACCGCGATGACGCTTTTTATTTATTGGCAGGGTGACACAGCGAACAAGACGCAGCGTTTGATTTTTGCTACGTGATATGAATCGTTTTCCACACAATTTTACAATTGCTGGCTGTTTCAGGGCGTCCATTGAATACACGGAATGAACTGAAGCATATGTGGCATTTACGTGTACAAAAGAACGTTGGAACGCACACAACGCTCGGGAGACCTCAGCGAAACAATGCTTCGATTGCGCGAAACACACCGCAGAGAGAAGAAGCCCCAGTATGGTTATGTCTGCATGTGTGTTGCGAGCACATGCATAATGTATAGGTGCAATGTGTTGAAAGATAATCAGTGACAGTAAGCATGTAAAGCCAAAGACAACACAAGCAAAACAGCCAGTCTATTAGCATGCAGCGGCGCTGAGCAACTCAATTAGCAATTGGCATTAGCTTCTTAAAAACGTACTTCTATCTCTGAATAGGGTTTGTCGAGGTATGTACATGTGTACATGCACAATGTGCGTCTGCGTGTCGGGAAAACCTGAATATTCAATGTTCTTGCGCGCACGGTCTGTCCAAAACAAGGCCGCTGTCTCTGGTGGGCGAGACCGTTTCAAAAGTGGATTTTTGAAGCAAGCACGCACTGAGAATTATAGTCTGCCATCCAACCGTCATCATTATGAGCAACTTTTTCAAGCTGCACACATGTACATGTGCATAATACAGTATGTATATTTTTGTATACTTGTAAGAACATTATATAATTGTAACCGTATGAACATAACAAAATGAACGAAAAATTTTTGGATGAATGAACGTCATGAATGGGCAGCGAACATCATTGAAAAACTGCGATGACTGTTATGGCTGGCAACATTTGAACCAAATAGCATTACTCAAAAATACACAAATTTGAAAACAGCATTTTCAAAAAAGGTGTGACTCAAAATTTGAGCACAGAACCATCAGGTTCACTAATGTATGATCTCCGCTAGTAAAACGGAATCACAAAACTTGAAACATTTGAAAATTGTCATGACCATTGACAGACGTGCTTGGTTGAGCGGACTAATGACCGTAATCGCTGGTCACGGAACAGCATAAAGTGTGTGCATGCAATTATGTCTGTCTGTCAACAGCATGGAAAAGATGCCTATATGTGTTCACTTGTATTCACAAAATTCTCGTATTTTAACTGTATGAAATCCTGACCAAGAAGTCCTGGCCTTATTTACCCTGAAGCTGTCATCGCAGCATTGTTTTTTTGCATTTGAGTTTGTCAGCCAACAGTCACAATTCTTAATTTTTCACGGCAAATAAAGCGGTTAGCGTTTTTCTCATACAGTGAAGCCTCAGCACAGGAAAGCGTGGACTTCAGATTCGCACGTGCAGAGCTTAGAGTCCAACTCAGAATTATCTTCCGGCTGGGAACGCGGAGGTATGCAGAGCAGAGATGGTTTCAGAAAAAGAGGCCAGGGTGACAATTCTTATATTTTGCAAATCAATATGTAAATGTGCGTGCGAGTTCGTTTGCATAATGCGACCGAGTGTTGTGACCACGGCGGTGGCACTTGGGTTCGACTGAATATTAGCCGCTAAAGAAGACCTTTGCTTTGGCGCGCCCAATATGTAAGCTTCCTTGTGTGTCACGATTTACTGCTTATTACGCTTATTTCTGTTTGAACTGTGAAGAACATATAGTCAGTCGCATTGCTGCGTCTGTGCGCTGAAAGCTATGCAAATTACTAGCGGATTGCATGGAATCGGCTGAAAATAGCAATGAATGTCGTGCAAATGTAACATACAAAAAAATTTCTTCAATGATAAAACGGATTATAAAAAGAATATAGGCGTTTTATTTTACGGTGTAAGTGCTGAAGTTTCGATGATGCGATAATCGCTTTATCGGCCACTTAGGGGTGCGTAATCGACTAAACTAAAACAACAACAACAACAACAACAACAACAACAACAACAACAACATTTACACGTTCAACAACAAAGTCTTCAAACAATTGCAACTTTAAAAAGTGCATTTTTATTCAACTATTCCGTGGAACAACATCATGTTTGTTGTGTTTAGTGTTCTTATCAGCCAACTTCGTACTGTGTTGTTGTTAACAACGTGCACTCGCTTAGCGTTGTACATGTACTGTGCTGTATGTGTATACTGCATATTGTACGTGTACACACATACAGTATGTTGATTTTGTGCGCACCAGCCAAAACTAGAGCTGAAAACGTGCTGTGCTTGCGAAAGTCACCGATACCGTCGGTGGTGTTGGGGCAGCTAAATGCAACGTGCTCTATCGCTTGGATCACATTGTGCGCAGACACTGACGCGACTGTGCCTGAACGAGCCGCGTAAGCATTTGTGCAAATATTTACGCACGATATTACCTGTATGACATTGGAAAGCACCAACGACGCAGTATTGGGGAGAAGTTTGCAGAGTCAAGAACCGAAAGTCTACCAATGTGACCAGTATCACCGATGTACAAAACCGAAAATCTATACACAGACACGCGCGCGCAACAACCCAAACCTGTGTGTGTGTGTACAGATAATAATGCACCGCTTTGAAAGTTTAAGAGAGCGAACGGCACGGCAACAACGTCTGTCCTCTGTCTCTATGGTTCATATGCGCGATTCGTAAGAAAGACAACAGCGACGATTGATAAATGCAAAGAAAAGGAAAGCCGCATTTTCTCTGTCGGCTGTGTACAGTGCAGTTTGAACTGCGTGTCTGAATTGCGACGACTGGAAAATGTGTCCTGGCAAATGCAACTTTTGAGTTGGGAAAAGGCGCGCAGGTGGAAAACTCGCCTTCGTACATAACTCCACTTTCAGCGGTATAATATCGCCCTTGCACAATATATCTCCTGTAACAGTGTTCGTCAATCGCAGCATTAATTGCTACAAAATAGCATGTTTTTAAACAATTAGCTTGCGTTTACCACAAATTTCTGGTATTTTTGTGTTTGAAACATTGCGAGCAGATTATTGCACAGTAACAGACATTTTGAACTATTTATTGTAAAAAATCAATAACATCTAAGACGAAAGCGTCATAGAACAGCGTAGTTTCGAGGAATTGAGATACAAAATATTTGCTTTCAAGTTGAGATCAGCGATTGATTTTCAACTTGATATGGCTCATTGCATCGTGTGTCCGTCCAGACCACGCACATGCATCGCACAATCAATTTTGGGCTGCAACGAATTTGTATTAAAAAGCGACACGTTTGTATTTTTGTTTTCGGACACCTTTGTTGGCATTGTGCGTGCTGAAATCAAAACATGTAATTTCTTGAACGTGCAACTTTCTTGCACAAACCATAATATGTGACTCAGTCATTCCAAAACGATACATTTTCTTTCAGGATAACAACAGAATAATGAATGACACAGAAACAGGGTGGTGTTTGAGCCGGAAAACGTTGTTGAAAATACGTGAATTGTTGTCGTTACAAGGCATTTCGAACAGATTACATAAATACGATTACAGGAAAAAATTTAAAAAAATAAAAAATCGGAGACAAACAGAATTTTAACGCTCCGTGTTGTCCTCAACATGCCATAAATAAACGTACCTAAAACACATAGAATGTTTGTATGTACTACGATAGATGCACACAGCGCCGTTAGAAATTTTAAACGATGCTAATTTAGGTTTCCAGTAAACTTTGCCAGTACAAAACGCGATTCGGTTACCCATTTCCAAAAGCACATTGTTTTCTACCTGCATGGTTGTGTTGTTTTTTGTGTGCCGTGGGCTATTTTGCTGCAGTTATGGTGATTGAAGAAGAGCGCTGGTGACACGTGGACACACTGTGTTGATTGAACAGCAGCAAGTGTTGCACACGCTGTAAAAATGTCAACGCGGGCGATTATCGTTTGTCGTCGTCGTCGTCGTCGTCAGCAATTGTCACCGGCTTTGACAAGCAGAATCGCTGACAGCTGTGCTCGCGTCTCGCGATAGATGGACTTTTTGTCCGGCACTGCAACCTGATCAGCAGGTAGACTTTTTGTGCGTTTCCAAATGCTGGATTATGGTAGATTGTTGCTAGAAAATTGAAATCTTGACAAGAGTATAAATTACCACTATGCAAAACAGGCACAACGGTCTGGAACAGTAAATTCACGGAAGCTGTGATAAACGTTTGAGAAACGAAAACAAACAAAAAATATTCTATCAAACGTTTAAAAAAGCTTTGACATTTTTAAAAAGTCGCTACCTGAACGGTAGGAACAAATGGAATTCAAGAATGAGCATGGCTGGGAAACAACAACTTCAGAGGAAATCTGATTGAAAGCTAACCAGTTTGACGGTTAACATATGCAAGGTAAGCATTTCAAAAGCTGGATCTGTTAAAAACGTGTGGACCGTCACGGTAATTGAGTGCATCAAGCAACAATAAAAAGTCATTGCTTGTGTCTGCGACAGCTGTTGTCCTAATTTGCTAACATTGGCACAATTCTGTAACATTCGCTGACTTTGTAAACAATTGGAATTCACATTTGTCTTCTTGACCCAAGTTGATTATATGGTTTCAAATCTGCATCACTAAAGTACATAAGAAACATGCAAGTTAAAAACATGAAAACCGATGATATCGCCTGAAACCCATGAATAATCGCACACCAATTAATCACGCGACTTTTTCAACGGATTTACTGACATAAATTTTGAAATCGGTGTGAAAAACAATAAAACACACACTGTCGCATCTGGCGTTGAAAAGTTGATCGGTTTAAAACACGTGTTATTTGTACATACAAAGGCCATTCATTTATTGCCAGCAAAATGGCCGTGCGTGTGTCATGTTTCATGTTTTACACGATGTAAGCAGAACCTTTTACAAACGCGTGAAAACGATGTCATTAAAGTTTGTGCGGCCATGGTTTTGTTGCAGAGATCTTTGTCACGTAACCTTTTTGCCACTTCACAAAACATTTACAAGCGTTTTTCTGTAGCAGCGCGCGTTTTATTCATTATTTAGTGCGCATCATATGTCACTTTGAAACGTGCTGCACTTTTACATGGTCAAGAAGACGGTACAACCGACTGCAGAGTGCGGTGCTGGCCAAAACTGTTGAACTGTTGAGTGCACTGCAATGCACGCTAGACAGCCTCTGTTTTGAAACGCTTGTTCAGATTTTGATCGAACAAGTATGTACCTGTATCGTGCCCATGTGTATGTTTACCAAAAAAACTATCATCACAATAATTATCGCACACATACACACACACAAGTTTTGAGCAGATTGAAACTGCTGATAAAGGAAGCGGCGCGCATGGTTACCCGTAGCCTTTTTCTTGTCAATTGCGCCTGCGCGGTTTTTGTGGTTATTCGTGTGCTTAAACATGACTTTGAACATTTGTTATAAACTACAAAAACAGAGAGGAACTTCAAAGAATCCAGGCTGCACCAGAGGTTGCTCGCAATTGACCGCACAAGTTTGCTTGTTTTGCAAAAAAAATGCCAGCGCAAATTGGCTAAAGTGGCCTTGAGCTAAGAATTGCCGAGTTCGCACTCACAATTTTGAGTAAAAATAAAAATTTAGTTCAAAATATTAAAGAAAACTAAACTTACCCAATGTACTTTAACGTCGGTACCCTCGTGAACGGTCAAGGGCTTCCGTCAAATTTGTTTCAAAGTGTTTTTGCAGTGGCGTCGCGAACGTTTTGATTTTTTTGCTTCTGAATCCGCAGTTGTACGACGAAACGGTGGTAGAGCAGCGGGGCGTCAGTTTTGAGTTCAACAAAGTAAATGCAATTTCCAGATGTTGAAACGCCAATCAACAAACTGCAATATATAGGGGAGATGCAGCCTCAAAATACGAAAATATCACAGCCGTTTATAATATTGAACGAAGTAGTAGCAATCGGTGCATACTGACGGTGCATATTGTTCCGATGCGCGAAAGATTTATGAAATGCAAGGTAAATGAGAATATTATAACAGAAGCTCGCGGAAGTGTCCCAGCAATGTTGATCAAATTACAGTTTGTTGAAGTGCTGAAGGCGATGACGAAACCCGATCTGAAGCGACGAGTTGCACAGTTGCAGTTGAGGCCACTCTGTGTATGTCCAGAATACAAGCCGTCCGCACCCGCTGGCCTCTATTGTTCCGTTTCGGTGATCATATATACGTTCGTGCGCCTGCGTCTCCCAACTTTTCGTTTTTTTGCTCTTCGGGCTTCAGATTTCAGACAACTTTCTTTTTCTCAAAAAAAGTTGCCATTCCGTTCCC
This sequence comes from Theristus sp. LFF4_11, assembly GCA_030248135.1. NCBI lineage: Eukaryota > Metazoa > Nematoda > Chromadorea > Monhysterida > Xyalidae > Theristus > Theristus sp. LFF4_11. The sequence continues at coordinate 2,263 of JASANC010000804.1, read as the reverse complement.
CCGATGTGACAAATGTGCCATGGGAACAGATATGCAATAAAAAAACAACGACAGTCCAACAAGCCTACGGTCCCATCTGTCTGTCGAGAGGTGTAACAACCGGGGAATGGAATACAGCGCGAAATAATGGCACTTATTAACGAATCGACATCGCTGAATTTATAATTTTCGGTACAGTTTCATCTGACATGTCACAGTTTTTTGTTCGGGGGTGTAGGCAGAGGCAGGAACACAAGTTTCGCCTCGTTTTTGCGTTGCCTGTGATCGGTCGATGATAAACGAGAGGACTGGGACGACGCGGGCGACACCTGTTGCTGGGCTCTCATCATTGTGCTGCACTGGCACACACAGCGGGGCACTTGTTGTCCGTCAGTTCGTTGTTCGCACGGCCGTGCATTACAACACGCTGTGTGTGTGTGCCTTTCGGTTCACGTTCGTCTGTGCACCATCAGCCCATCCATCGTGTTTCCTATGATTGTGCACCCTCCGGCCATAACAAACAAAACCAGCGCCAGCCGTGCTGCCAGCCGAACACACGGTGCCTGCTGCACATTTCTATTCGTTGCTTTCACTTTTTTTCTGCTCTCGTTTCTCTGCGCTCATACTAAACGTCTCATTCGAAAGTCGCTCGTCTGAGTGCGTCTAAAATGTCAAAACCGCCAAGATTGCCTTTTGTTAGCAACTTTGATGAGTGCTGCGGAACCACTGGTATGGTTGATTTCAGCGCCAAAACAATGCCCCGCAAAAAAACATCGACCGGCGTTGCACGAGAACTTGATCGTGTGGTCACTGAAGGTTCAAAAAATTCGATTTTTTCTTGTCTGGACCCTGAGGGGGGGGGGCAGTGAGCCACGGCGTGCGGTGGTAACAAAAATGGGTTCATCGGTTTATGTGCGTTTCAGTTACAAATGCTAATAGTGCCATTACAAGGGTCATTTATTGTTCACGCACACACTCGGTGGAGGCATTCTTTCGATCGCATATGTAATGAGCACGTTGTATTTTTCAAAGATCTGCCCAGAATCAAGACAAACAGTTCAACGCGACATTCACACTCTTGCAATTGAAATGCGCACTTGGGGTCTGCAGATTTCGAAAGCTCGCGCACCCGGTGTGCGATTACAATGCCTGGCTGGCTGGCGGAGCTTGAGTGACTTTGCAGTGCGGTGGTGTAGTGTCTGTGTTAGTTATTGGCATTTTGTGGATCAGTTTACAACAGACACAGCGTTTTGGCTGGCTGGCGACACGGAAGATGCAACGCGCTGCGTGGCTTGCAGTTTTCAGCGGTCTCTCCAGGTCGTTGCAAATATGCACGGAAACCTGTCCAAGTGACAAACGCCTTCGTCGACATTTATCATTCCGCTCACGGTTCCTATTGTCTCACTTTGCGTCCGTCCTGAGGTCGTTTATATTTGAGCGTTGCTGCGGGAAATTATGCGCGGATTTTTTCTCTTCTGTTTCCCAATCGCAATGGAAGCACATAACACCATTCAGCAATCAGCTGTTTGAGCGGCTAGTTCCGCAGACAAGCGCTATGCTGGTGGTAAATTATGAGTGTAACACACGAGTAGAGGGAGGGAGGGGGCAACAACACTTGACTCCCATTAACTCGGAATGTTGGTTGTATACTTTTGCGACCCTATTGACATAAAGACATTCGAAAGTGCATCGGCACTTGTTGGGCCAATTCTGCAGACACGCTAAAAAATCGCACTCTTCAAATCGGGTGCGTAAATTTACCAACAGTGTCGTGTCCGCATGTTGAATGTGGAGGTTCAAAATGCGCTCATTTTTACCCATACAGCCACAAAAGTACCGCCGAATATTTGCAACACAGAAAACTGCGAGCGCAAATCTATTGAACATGCGTACACGGGTGTAATTTGGCTCGTTTCTAATGTTTCTGCGTGACAGGCGCACACTGCAATAAATCGGCACCGTTAATTCGCAGATTCGCCTGCCCGCCAGAGCACAACTGTGTGCTCGCAAAACACTGCGCACCTTTCAAAGGTGGCGCTTCCATCTCTTGCTGGTCGGTGCAAAAACTTTTTACCGACTGACAATGCTATTATTATTGCAGTTGCAAGGGGGCTGTTGTTATTCACACGCAAAAAATTTACGGCCGATTTCTTGTTATCTCTCTATCGAGTTCCAGAAACTCACATTACACTCACGTTTTTCAAACCTCTCTTGAAGGGGTATTCTGTGAAAAAAAAACAACTTTGGAAATCAAAACGTCCAAGCTTTTCAACAGTAAAACCTC
>JASANC010000803.1:0-69606 GCA_030248135.1 Theristus sp. LFF4_11 | reverse complement strand
TACTCAACAAAGCAGAAAAGTAGTACAAGAAATTTATGTGAAATTTATGTGAACTGTACCCGTGCGACGGTGTGGGGTACTCATTTGCGCAGCCCTTAAAACCGGTGTGCAATCCGCAAGAACAAACTTTTGTGAGCTTTGCTTCATTACACTGGCTGCCTTGCAAACTGCAAAAAAGGGCCAAATTCATTCAGAATGCTTTTTGTACTGGTTTTTGGTGGTTAAAAATTAGAAATGGCTCTTGCGAAGCAAAAAAAAACTTTGAAAACTACGCACCGCAAAAATACAGTTTTTGATGAACAATTTTTGACGATTTCTGCATTTTTTGACTCTCCAAAGATTCTATGATGCAATTTGCATCTTTTGCAAAAATCGTATGCAAAAATGGCCAAAAAGATGCAAATTGCACCCATTTGGATGAAAACCTAGCTTGCAAATGGTGCATAGTCCTCAAAGTGGTGCACAGCCCTCAAAGTGGTGCACAGCCTCAAAGTGGTGCACAGCCTCAAAGTAGGTACAGCCCCCAAACCGGTGTTGAAAAATGGCGCCGCATGAATTTCTAGCGGCCTGCACACCGGTTTTGAGGGCTGCGCACATCGGTACCCCACACCGTGATGTGAAGTAATTGTTTTCTTCAACTGCGGTTTGGCGTGAAACCTTTTTCCTTTTTTAGCGTTGCCACGATGTAGAGCATTGCAAAAAAGTTTCATCAACGGCAGCACATGATTCGTGAATGTTGCACAAATCAAAAGATCAAAACATTCACTGAAACGGCAAAAATCAACGAATCGAAGCGGTATATGGTGTGTATCCATACTAAACAGCACGTACGGAGACAACGCACACAACAGCACAAAACGATAAAACTGAGCGACATTAATGAACACACACCTAGAGAGCTTCCCGCCTGTCAACTACTATTGTGCAGTGGTAACCAGTTCTTTTTATCTATTCGTTTCTTTCACAAACGCAGCACAATAAAACTAACTGTATTCCTCAATTAATTTAATTTTAACACAATTAAATTCATTCCCTTTTTGGTCTGCATCTATCACAATTGAAAGCGCAGAAATTAAGCAAGTACGTTTCATTTTTCAGACACAAGCCGCTGCGGCATTTGGGGTCCAGACATCAAATGCCGCAGCGGCTGACGCAGCTTCATTTCATCATTCATGATAAAGCTCGTCAGCGAGCTTCAGCGCGCGCGTCCGTGAATGGATAAAATTCCCAAAACAAAGCAGGGCTTCACTTCACGGCGCTTCATCATTCATGATGAAGCTCGTCAGCGCGCTTCAGCGCGCGCTTGCATGAATGGGCCTTTATGGTTTCCGGAACCGGTGCGCGAACAATTAAACAAATAAGTCCAGTAAAAAAATAAATAAAAAACAATTAAATTTAAAAAAAAACAGACGTCGGGCAGCACCGGCGGGTCCCGTTGCATCTGCTCGTCGGCGTTGTTCAGCTCCTCACGTTCGACTGACTGAAAAAAGTTTTTTTTTGTTTTTTTAATTTAAATTATCTTTTATTATATTTCAAGCACGCTCCCCCACCGATTCTCGAAACCCGCGAAGCGAATAACACTTACACGTGTACGTGCAGTGTCACGTTATATTGACCAAATACAGACCCGCGAAGGGGCGAAACTATGAGTCAAGGAAGAATGAACTGCCATTCGGGTGGTTCTCAGATGTGGTCGGAATAATACAAAACCCCGATTTGCGGGCGAACTATTGTATGCTTTTTTCCAATAATCCTCGTCTGGTTCGGGTTTGTTTTTCGTTCGGGTTCAACGAAACGCAAAAAAAACGCTTTCATGTGCACTCGTGAGTTCATTCGTGAACGTTTCAAGAAAACAAGCAAAACAACAACAAAAAAAGCACGCGCGCCAATAAACGCACCTCGTCACGCTGCTCGTGACGCTCGGCGGCGTCGTACGGCACGTGACGCTGCTGCCCCCCGCGGCGCCTTCGACGCACCGGTCGAGCCTGCTCGGGTGGCGTGAACAGTGGCGCTGGTGGCGGGATGCGGAGCACACTCTGAAATGCAATGCGACCGTTGTAGTTTTCCGTGCGATGTGTGTTTTTTTTCTCTCGGAGTTTTCGATCTTACAAATCTTTCTCCATTTTATCGACTGGAATGTACAAATTAACTGGCTGTTCTGGTGGAGTGAACAGGGGCGCCATGGGTGGGATTCGTTCGATCGACTGAAACACAATTCAAAAGAATCCCGAGACGTTGGCGCTTCCTCGAAGTGGAACCGGCGACTTTTCGGTCGCAAACGTCAACAATCTCTGGCTCTGCCCATCCGTGCCGGCACGGCAACAAACAAACAACAACAACAACAACAACAAACACAATGCGACCGTTTTAGTTTTTCGTGCGATGTGTTTTTTTTCTCGGATCTTACAAATCTTCTCCGTTTTTATCGGCTGGAATGTACAAAATATACCGGTAACTGCGCTCTCGGCACCACATTGTATGTCCAATTTGCCATTGCTGTGGTTTTTTTGAAAACAATTTCTGTGCGGGCGCGGAGTTTGCAAGTGCGGAATCAGAATGCACGCATCAACCGCATGTGCAACCAACCAATCAGCTAGTTGTACAGGGTGGGCCAAAAAAGGTTCCATTTTCAAACTGCTGTCACTGGCTGGTGTTTTAATATTATGAGCTAAAATTTTCAGCACTGATAAAACATGTGATGCCATTTTACTGACAAAATTTTTTTCCGATATATGATTCCTAGTGGGCAGATTTTTTAGTGGGCACTGTGGCAGATTTTTTAAAAAGCTAGAAAAATCAACAAATTGACTGAAATGAGTGCAAGAAAAAATTAGTATCTTATCAAGATGCGTGTTTCAATTTTGAAACTGTTGCGAAGGTGACAAATGGGTCTTTTTGCATACCCGGGGTATTGATAGTTCAAATCATGCGCTCAGAGTGGAAAGGTCTCACACCTGAATTGCATTTGAGCAGCTCGAGCGAAATTCTGATGTTTCACAACGGACTCGAGTCAGCAGCCATGCGACTGCGACAGAAAGAATTGTTCAGTTGACTTTTTGTTTTGTGTGTTGCTCTGTCTGTTAATTTGTTTCTTTTGAAAAGTTTTTCTGCGGTGTGAATAAAAACAGTGTTTCAGTTTCAGTTTTCTGCAGTTTCGTCATAGTTAAGTGGACAGCAGAACAACGGGTCTGGTGTGCTATCTGGTGGGAGCAATCTGAAAGTTTTTCTGCAGTGACTCGCCAGTTTCGCGTAAAATTCAATTAGGGTCGCCACGAGGATTCGCCAACCAGGAAGTCCGTTCTTTTGTGGCACACCAATCTGTTTGAGCATGGCAATGTGTTTTACCGAAAGAGTGGATCCGGTCGACCATCGATTGCTGCTGCATTCAAAGACACCGTGGTCACCGAAGACGACAAGGAAGAAGAAGCTGATGAAGAAATCCAGCCGCTGCCGGACGAGAACCTTGATGATGATTTGGATGTCTATGAGCAATGATTCGTTGTAAAATTCGTGGTTAAAAATCCGTTTTTTTGAAAATTTGGGAATTTTTAAACATTATGCTGTAAAACTGAATCTACTTGACCAAACTGGATAAAACTTTTGTCAGAAAAATGGCATCACATGTTTTATCGATGCTGAAAATTTCAGCTCATAATATTGAAACACCAGCTAGTGACAGCAGTTTGAAAATGGAACCTTGTTTTGGCCCAGCCTGTATTTATTATAGAGATGAACTGTGCAGGCGCGCTGGAGCTGAATTTGTCTATCTCGAAAATCGTCAGGCAGGAGCAAGATTGCACACGGTGATTTTATTGTTTCTTGATGAATGCAAAAAAACCATTGTATGGCCAATTAAACATGGCAGCTTTTTTCAGGGTGCAAGGTGCGCGCGAAATTTGATTCAATGAAAAAAGACGTTCAGAAACCCAACAGTATGTTTAAATTTGACGTGTTTCTTGATATTAAAAATTGATTATTCGTGCTTTTCTGTTCATCCATTCTCCCTTGCGGACACACGATTGGGAATTATCTTGGCATTCTCGAAAAAGACAACTCCTAGTCTGCGACTGATACCGCCTTGACGGACAATACAAGGACTGCCTTATTTATTCGGCCGCACTGTACGTGTAGTGAGGTGCATAACTGTTTCAACCGCCAGTCAGTCTTTTATGGACGCTTTTCCAGCACAGCCGAATTTTATGTCTGCGTGAAACATCAGCGAAACAGTTGGTACGGTATGGCCGATTAAACATGGCAGCTTTTTTCAGGGTTCAAGGAGCGCGCGAAATTTGAATGAAAGAAAAAAGACGTTCAGAAACCACATTGTGTGCCAAATTTGACTCGTTTTTTAAACTAATGGATTATCCGCGCTATTCTGTGCATTCTTTCTCCCTTGCACACATGATTGGGAATTATGCTGGCATTTTTGAAAAAGACAACTCCTAGTCTGCGACTGATCCCGTCTTGATGGACTGCCTCATTTATTCGGCCGTACTGTACACTACAAGACAAACTATGCACGTGTCACTGCTTACTGTTCTATGAAATCCGCTAATCAAATGCTGCTATAAAAGCTCCGCATCAAACCACTGACCAGCAAAACTGGTTGCCAAGTTTTTTTCAAATTTGGTTTTTTTGTTTTTTGGTCGGTTTTTGGTCAGTGGTGGTTTTCAGTGATGCAGTGCAGTGACAACAAAGATCATAGAGGCAACGTGAACAAGCAGATGATGAGGCGGAAACGATTGGGATTCCTGTGGCCAGTTTTATGAAAAGTGACGAGTTTACAAGTGAGGAGTGAAGAGGAAAATAAAATTTTTGAGGGGAGTCGTTGAATAGGGCTTCATAAAAGTTGATCAGTGATATGAGTACAGTATGGCCGAATAAATAAGGCAGCCCGTCAAGGCGGGATCAGTCGCAGACTAGGAGTTGCCTTTGCCAACATAACTTTTAATCATGTGTAGGGTTGGTAAAAAACCGGTTTTTTATATTGCCATGAAAAAAAACGTTTTTTTCGTTTTAAAACCGTTTTAAAACCATAAAAACCGAATGCTTCCCAGCTCCTAAACTTTCCAGAACTTGGCATCTTGAACTCAAAATAGGAAATACATCAAAATTAGTGATTTTGAGCAGCGTAAAATGCTGAGCAGTTCAGTTCGACACAGTTCACTGCACCGTTTGTTCAAAAATATTACTTTACATTTTATCAATCAAACGAAGAATTGTGATTTTTGACCACGAAGTTTGAAAATTGTTAAGGTAAGAAACCGGTTCTTTATTTTTTCAAGAAAAAAACTGGGAAAAAACCGGCTTTAAAACGGAAAAGAAACCGGTTTTTTTCCTGTGCCAACCCTAATCATGTGTTCAAGGAGCAAGAATAAAAATAATAGCACGAACAATCCATTAGTCTAAAAAACACGTCAAATTTGGCACACATTGGTTTCTGAACGTCTATTTTCTTTCAATCAAATTTCGCGCGCTCCTTGCACCCTGAAAAAAGCTGCCATGTTTACTCGGTCATTCCGTAGAATACTGATCAGAAACTGAAATGTCACGTGTTAAAAATTCACTCCTCAAAACACTTCTCCACCCGAAACCACTCAGAGCGCGATGCTCGTTTTTTCAGCGTGAATTTTTCGTCTCGCTGTTGTTCTTTCTGCTTGTAAACCAAGGCTGAATTCAAGAAAACCAAAAATTATCGTGGTTTTTTAATCAAAACCGTCGACAACATCAAACCAAGTGTTGCGCCGGGACACGATTCCTCGGGACGGGGACGGGACACGGGACAGCGTTTTTTCAAATTTCCTCGGGACGGGACGGGACACGGGACACGATTCTTCGGGACGGGACGGGACACGGGACAGTGATTTTTTTGATGCCGGGACTAAATTCGAGACTTTTGTGCATGTGTGGAGATGCTCTTGTCTTGTCTTGAAAGGTTCGTCGTTGCACTCCTTGTGCAACTGGCGTGGTCTCCTCGTCTGGTCCGATTTTTTAGGTGATTCGCGGTGGACCGAACAGTTTTGCGCAACAACACACAACGTAAGAGTAGCGGGTTTCTGAAATCGGCTGTTTTTGGAGCGTGTTTTTTGTTTCCTTTCCGGCTTTTCCGGCCTTAACCGAAGCCTTTTCATAAAGACTGCACTGTTCCTCACCCAACCCAATCTCTTTAATAAATAGGCTTTGGTAGGAGTTACTCTGGATCTGGAGCATGCCTAAACCAGGCGATCGAAAACAGCCCTATTTCAAAAACCTGCTCTTCTTCATGGATGCCAGATTCCAGAATATTTGTCACTGTGAAAATCGTCGTTCGCTCAGAGCATAATGTGACGAATGCATAACCTCCCACAGTATTTTATCGGTGATTATTGTGGATTTATTCAAACGTGTCCGGACTAAAATGACGTCATTTGCTTTAAAAACGCCCGTTTGTCAAAGTATAGGCACTAAAATGTCAGTTTGGTGTGATTGATTCGGAATTCACCATTTGTTTGCTGGAAGAACCGGCTAAACGGAAAGTCTGGTTTGCTGTGAACGGCAAGCGCATGTTTGGCGGCACATGATGTCATTTCAGTGGGACACGTTTAAAAAATAAGTCATACAACAATTGGTAAGTGGGTTGCTTGCCTGGGAACCAGCACCAAAAAATACTGAGCGAATTTTGTCTCAAACAGAACCATATCAATCCATATTGCGTTCAATTTGTCGTTTCATGCAAATTTTCTCGCAATAAAATATGGCAAATCTGACATATGAAAGAAAGTTCTTGTCCCGAAAAGAAAATTCGTCGGGACGGGACGAGACACGGGACACGATTCTTCGGGACGGGACGGAACACGGGACAGTGGTTTTCAAAATTCGCCGGGACGGGACGGGACACGGGACGCAAAAATCGTGCCGGGACGGGACGGGATTCGGGACACGGGTGGTCCCGGCGCGGGGGGATACAATTCCGGCCTGAAGAATTCCGGCCCGCTCATTCCGGCCCGAAGAATTCCAGCCCGAAGAATTCCGGCCCGGAGAATTTTCGCCAGCACGAACAATATTAAAACACACGAAGTGATTTTGGTAATGAAATAATAAAATAAAAATATCGATGTTCACATGTTACAGTGTATTTTCAATGATGTTCGTTCTGTTTGCTTTTTTGGAAAGTGAAACCTTTTGGAAAAAAGAAACTACAAATAAAATTTTAAATTTTGTTATCATGAACAGGATTTGTGACCCTTTTACCTTATCAAAAAGGCTTGGCTTAGGATTAGGAACCTACAACAAGTCACTGCAAGCAAGTTCTAAACAAAAATAAAAAATCACTTGAGAATTTTTACCAAAAATCACTTCGTGTCGTTTAATACTGTTCTTGCTGGCGAAAATTCTCCGGGCCGGAGTTCTCCGGGCCGGAATTCTCCGGGCCGGAATTCTCCGGGCCGGAATTCTCCGGGCCGGAATTCTTCGGGCCGGAATTCTTCGGGCCGGAATGAGCGGGTCGGAATTTTACGGGCCGGAATTTCGCGGGCCGGAATAGTACACGAGCCGTCCCGGCGCAACACTAAACCAAACCGTCAAAAACACGCTACTCAGATTTTTACAAGTCGAATTTGACTTGCACGTAATGGCCGTTTAAACATGGCATGGCAGCTTTTTTTTCAGGGTGCAAGGAACGCGCGAAATTTGAATGAAAGAAAAAAGACCTTCAGAAATGAAATTGTGTGTCAAATTTGATGTGGCAAAAAAATGCAAAACACAAACAAACGGCAAATGTACTTTTGCGGCCCAAGAGATTGCGGCCTGGACGATTGCGGCCGAAGCGTAGCGGCCTGAAGGATTGCGGCCTGGACGATTGCGGCCGAAGCATAGCGGCCTGGACGATAGCGGCCTGGACGATAGCGGCCTGGGACGATTGCGGCCCGGGACGATTGCGGCCTGGGACGATTGCGGCCCACAAAGTTTTCATGCTTTGTCACCTTTCCAGGTCAATTTCTATCTATCTAGAAAATTTGTTCCAGCCATCTATATCGCCTCCAACACCCCTGCTCTGGAACAACAATGATTTAAGCCATCGTCGTCGTCGTGTCTGCTGCGTTTGCGTCGAATCGATCGTTGATATTTGCCCCAATATTTGCGCCGCTGTTAGCAATAAAATAAATTGAATTGAATGGAAATTGAATTGAAATTGAATTGAATTGAATTATTTGTTGTCCGAATCCCCATGTTTGAAAATCCAAGATTCTGGAGGTTTGATTTGAAACAAATGCTGTGGGTGGGGTTAAGGTTGTTAAACAAAAATCAAAATTTTTATGTGATTAAAAAAGACCGATTAAAAAATTCGAAAATTTTTCCTCTAATATGCTCTGAAAACCTTAATTTTGGCACAATTTTTTCGAAAGTTCAACAAATTTTTTTTTTGATATTACCTCGTAAAACCGTTAGTAGTCGATTTTGGATCGTTTTACCGACTGATTTTAGGCTTCGACAACTTCGGCGATGAAGTTTTTGAGTGTTCCACAGCTTGGCTTACCATTGCCGATGCAGATAAGGTGACAATTGGCCTTGCAATCTGATTTCTGAGCGTCCGAGCTGCCCCGTTTGCAGGCGCCACGTTGTCTGGTTGCTGTTTCGTGTCCTGCCGTCGCGCCATCATCAGAATTGATCGAATTTCAACCCGGTATGTGTGTTTTCACTTGAGCTGGGGACAATTAGTGACGTTTTGGGGGTCAAAACACAAGAAGAGGCATGGTAACGGTTTGGAAAAGGGGTAAATGAGGTCACCCAAACAAAATCTGGAAAGTTTTCGGGAGTCATTCGGGAGGCGCTTGCACATCAAATGTGGTTCTTCGAACTCCCTGGTTGATTTAGCACAACTTTGATTTCTGAATTTTTTCAATTAAAAAAATGACGATTTTTGTTTTTTTCAACAACCCTAGGTGGGGTCTCTGCCTGAGGACTCGACTCGAAACAAAAGAAGATTTTCAGATATCCAGATATTTTCATAAGAAAGTACAATTTTAATTTTTAATGGGATTTTTTGTTGGTTTAATTTTAAATAATTAATTGGTAACTTAAAACTTTAATAACAAATATAACAAAAAAGGTTCAGATGAAATATAGCTTTGCTCGGCGACAAGGAAAGTTGAGCATGGAAGATTTCGATTTGGGGTTCTAAGAAAAACATAATTATTAATAAACAAAAAACAACTTTTTTTGAAAAAAAGAATTAAAAACTCGTGTGCGAGAATAACATAACCAGTGCGTGCGACAAAGACAATGACAACGCTTTAAAATTTCGTGGGCCGCAATCGTCCCAGGCCGCAATCGTCCCGGGCCGCAATCGTCCCAGGCCGCAATCGTCCCGGGCCGCAATTGTCCCGGGCCGCAATTGTCCCGGGCCGCAATCGTCCCGGGCCGCAATCGTTCCAGGCCGCAATCGTCCCAGGCCGCAATCCTTCAGGCCGCAATCGTCCAGGCCGCAATCCTTCAGGCCGCAATCGTCCTAGGCCGCAATCCTTCAGGCCGCAATCCTTCAGGCCGCAATGCTTCGGCCGCAATGCTTCGGCCGCTATCTAATGGGCCGCAATCGAACGCACGCCAAACAAACAGACAGCCAACGAAAACAGCAATTAACAATAAAGGGCACATAATAATTGAAGGACAACGAGGAAAAGCCGTCGACACAAACCGTAACTAGGCAAGAAACCAAAACAGAGATGACAAACCAACAAAGAAACAGTAGCTGATGAGCAAATCGCTGAATGAATCGATTCCAACAGAATCCAAATAAATTAACCTCTCAAAACCGAAACTCCTCACTCTTCCTCTCTACTCATTTTTATAAAACACCCATTACCTTCTGAGTAGAGAGAAAAAGTGAGTAAAACTCTTCAAATCCTACACTCCTCACTTTTATAAAAGGGGGCCAATCGAAAATCAACCGATAAAAAACTGTAAACCAACGTCGAAGATACTTGGCGTGCCCATCGGGATCGGATCGGGCTTCTTCTTCTTCGTCTCCTTCTTCTGCTCCTTGCCTTTCGCCTTCGTCGCCTTCGCCTGCAATGAATGAATAAAGCGTGAATAAAGAACACAATGAATAGTGATGCGCATTTCAGCAATAAAGCGGTTTCCTTTCAAAATTTCAAAGTTTTCTTTTGTTTTGAAAGTAAAAATCGCGCAACAGTAACATCAATTACCATGGTGCAGCGTTCCTGGACTGCTCGTACACAATCACAACGGCCGGTTGACGTTGACGGTGCGATTAGAACAGCAACACACAGCACAGCACACAAATAATAAATGTTAATGATGATGATGATGATAGCGAGAGAGTGATGATAACTGAAATAACGTGGATGTGTCACTGGGTCAGATAGGAAGCCGAAAATGCGCAGCGAAAATGACGTTGCAGTTGAAACCTGGGTCAGTTAGAGACCGAAATTACGCAAGCGAAATGGACGCTGAAACATCTTCCCGTTCTACAGTAGCGGCCAAAAGTGTTGGAACGGGTTGGCACGTTTTATGATATGACCCTCCAGTTAACTCACGCTCCACAATTGGATGTTCCACAAAAAAAAACGCTGTGCGCGTGTGTGCTGTGTATTGCACGTGTGTTAAAGAAACGCAGAGCTGCTGACGATAGTGATGGGTGAACCGAGGGAGTTTGCTGGTGGTGAGTTTCGACGACGGGCCATGTTCAGTGTTTTAGTCTGGTTTTCTTACATTACAAGTTTTTTTTGACTTACAATTGTAAAAAAGACTGTTCAGCCACGTCGGTTTCAAACGTTGTTGTTGTTGTTGATGGAATTTTTAGGCAATGTGTTTTTATTCAGGGCTAACCCATAGAAGCGTACAGAACGCTGAGGTCCCGACTTTGCAGGTCGGCTTCCACATGCGCCCTCGATGGAACGAGCACCAAGTCTCTGGTGTCGACTGATGGCTGTACGTTCGCAGTTCATTCTCCATGCTCATTTTTTATTGTTACTTTTTTATTCGAATATGCTTTCGGACGACTGCTTCTGGGTTTTCACCTTCTTCAAGTGAGCAGTTTATTGGTGGTTTCAGTTGTTCTTAGTTCTGTTTTTTTACCCGCATTGACACTCGGAATTCAGTCACGTCACGTTCGCGAGTTCTTGTCAATTTTGTTGTGGAGTGAAGCTGTCAAGTGTTTTTTTTTGGACGGTCACTCTTTTTTGCAGCCGACAAATTAACAAAAACATAATGTTTACGTCCGTTTCTACTGTCGAATTCTAAATTATAGGCTATCCTGTGATTGGTTGGTGGTGATCACGCGACACATGCGCTGTGCAAGACAAAGTCCACCCCTCCACAGCAATGCGCTTGCACAACACGCATGTATTACGTTATCCGGACACCAACCAATCACACAGCTGATGATAGCCTATAATTTAGCGTTCGACTGTTTAGCAACTACGTGCTAACATTTTCCGACGGCGCACACCATTCACGCAGGGTCAACTGCGCATGCAAACGCAACGTCGCCCGTCTGATGGACAGTCAGGAGCGACTGCTCCAGCAACAGGAGCGCCTAGCGGAGCGTCAAGCGCGCGCGTCGGAGCTCCAGGAACGGGTCGCACTGAAACAGGAACAGCTGTTGGATTGGTGAATTGGAGACGCTGCGCGAGCGTTGGATCGTCATCGCTGTTGTTGTTGTTGTTGTTGTTGTTGTTGTTGTTGTTGTTGTTGTTGTTGTTGTTGTTGTTGTTGTTGTTGTTGTTGTTGTGATAACAGGGGCGGACCTAGAGTCGGTCCGCGAGACTTGTGGCGGGCTAAACTTGTATGTGAGCACGCCAGGACAATTTTTATTTGAACGTCCGCTCGGACGCTTTTTTCAATGGCGCGTCAATTCATACGCACGAACCGCGCGATTACAATTTTTTTGGTAGGCAGAAAACGGTCTGCTGATTCAGAACCGTTAGAAACGGTCTGCTGGTTCAGAACCGTTTTTCTTATAAAAATTCAAAAACGTGAATCTCAGACCGATAATTGTATGGTTTTGTTCATCTGCATCAATAAAGCGCTCGATATGTGCGTAATAATGTGCGTCCGTTGTTTTTTTTTGTTATTACATGCATTATTTTTCTGTGCAGAAAATCATCGTGCCAAAAAACACTCAATGGCCACCGGTGTTTTTCAGTGGTCAAAGTTTCGTCTAAAATAAAATCCGGGGATAAAAGACGGGACGATGACACGAAAATATCACTTTTTCTATGTCAGTTCACCGATTTCTCAAGTTTTCCTTCCCTTAGATGCGTCCAACAGCCCGCCGACAATCCAGCGTTGTCAACCATTACCACCTAATCGAACCTGGAGTAAGATGTTTTTTTCTTGAGGCTTTGGCGTATAGCGGTTTATTGAGTGTGCGTTGGGGTTCCTGGTCCAGCTTCTCAGTGCCTCCAGTGTCAGTCTTGTTGTCGGCCGGTTCTCCGAAATGCCGCCGCTCAACGCATCGTTGCTGCGAACTGCTGAAAACAAAAAGTTTTGTCGAGGTTTTGTTTTCTGCAACAACCTTTTACACTCCATTTGTGATTTTTTTGTTCTCAAATGACTCAGATGAAAATGTGTGCAATGTTGTGTGCCATATCGGCGTTGATGCGGTTGGGGTTGATGTACTATTGCGGCCTGCAGAATCGAGGCCCGATTACGATTCCCCGGCACGGCGGATTTTCTCCAGCACGAACAATGAACTGCTGAATGGGTGATTTTTTCGCAAATTACCAATTATCGCCAGTCGCAGATATGAAAATGACTACAAAAATAAATAAAAAACTAGAGCGTTTGCCAAATTTATTCAATCCTTGAACTAAGCAAGTGGGGCAGCGCTTGTCGCTGTGCGGTGTGTCCATCCATGCTGCATTGCACTGCGCTTGGAGCTCTCACAGCTGCAACTCTGCGCAACTCAATGGCCATTCATGAAGCACTATTTAATAACTACGAAGCCATGTTTTAACACAGCTACGCGTCACTAAATACTGCTTCATGAATGCTCCTTCAGTGTGCTCAACCAAACGCATGAAGGCTGGAGCATCCCATTCCACCAAACCGTCGCAAACGCGTATGATGTGCATAGCGCACCCAATGATAAACGCACCTGTTTCAATTGAAATGCCAAACGGGACAAAGCATTTTTACCTGAGCTAAGGCACAGTAGTATCAACGTCGTCCAAGCCGCTACACGGTGGTCAAACATTTTTTGTCCGTCAATGTTGCCTACAGAGATGAGTCAACAAAATGTTATCTTTTTATTTTGGTTCCGAGACTACATGCGCGCGATATACGTTTTAGAAAGTGTACTCAACGTATATTGTTAAAACACAGTAATTGTAGAGTTGGAGTCACAAACAAACACACAGGCACACACGCACACACACATACACGCTGACAACTTCGTAACTTGTTTGTGACTGCACTGAGAGAAAAAAAACTGAAACCACAGTCGAACTCTAATTAGGGGTAATCAGCTGATTGGTAGGCGATTACGGTATGCGCATGCTTTTCTCCTGTGCAAGAATCGCTGTGGGGCGGAGTTTGGTTTGTACAGAAAGCATACATACCGTAATCACCAACGAATCAGCTGATTCCCTATAATTTACAGTTCGATTGTAAAAATGCCCATTCATTCCACTCGCGCGCGCTGAAGCACCACGCGTCAAGCATGGGAAACTGCGTTTTATGAATGTGAAGCGAAGCGACGCCAGCGCTTCATCTTCCATGAATGGTGCTTAGATTCATACTCACCAAGATACTGACAAAGTTTGGTGAATTTCCTTCTGAATATGTGCAGCACAACTCTGCTTTAAGCGAATGAATGGGCTGTCTTCAAACCAGGACTATGTTAGCACAATGTATTTTCTTTTTTTTCGTTTTTTGCACCGATAACTTTAATATGAAGCTTTTTGTGTGAATTGTGTTTGTTTCCGTGTGTACACACGTTTTCTTAATTGACACTTGCATAATTTCATTTTAAAATTGGGTTTTCCGACATTTAAAATCTACCTATCAACTGTTCACCAAACAGTTTGAAGCACTGAAAGAATATGTGATTAAAGGCGCAACAAAACATTCGCGAAAAATCATTTGCACACGTGAATACTTTGAAGATTGAAGCACTTCAAGATTGTGTTAGCTCCATATTAGATACGTTGGCAAAGTAGTTTCAACACAGCCAGTTTACAATAATTGTATTCCCAAATAGATTAATAGGTTGCTTAATAGGTTAAAAACACTTAGGTTTACGAGTTAGTAAATCCTTGTATGCCAACACAAATGTTGACTGTGCACTGAGAAAACTATCAGAAAACGAGAAAACAGCGTTTTTCTCCATCACATTCACAACACGTCCGTCAAGACGGCCATTTATTTCGAATTGCGACATTTCCCCACAAATCATCAAACAGCACAAGCAGTTTTTCATTGGCTGCATTGAAAAAGACAAAGTGCGTGGATGTGGAGTATGATTGTTGATTAGTTGTTGTAGGATAAAACGGTCATGTATTTTGCAAAAAATATTGAAATCGACAACGATCAAAAAAGCAGCTGTGAGTGGTGAGAAAACAATGTGGGAGATTTTTTACGTTATAGCACATTGCATCATAGTTTTTCTCAGAACATTATTTCAAAAGAAGCAAAGTTCTCTCAACAACACTGCTGTTCGTTCACTAGTCCGTTGGCCATAATATTGTGGATTTATTCAAACGTGTCCGAAATAAAATGACGTCCTTTGCTTTAAAAACGCCCGTTTGTCAAAGTACAGGCACAAAATTTCAGTTTGATGTGACTGATTCGACATTCACCATATATTTGTTTGCAGGAAGAAATCGGCTAAACGGAAAGTCTGGCTTGCTGTGAACGACAAGCCCATGCTTTGCGGCACATGACGTCATTTCAGTGGGACACGTTTGAAAAAATAGGTCATACCTATGTATCTTTCAGTACACAACATGCGTGAGATTCATATTTAAAACAAAACCCGAGTGTTTCCATGTGTATCATCCCAATCGAAACTCCGTCAGAGCGCTATTGGATCCGCCGGTCGTGGGGCGTCGCAGTTTCGACGTACGAACACGCGAGAGTTTTCGCAAATACTCTCGGAGGTCGGGGCGGCCTTGCGCGCGCGTCACTCGCCGTGGCTCCAGCAGCACGTAATCCATGTCGTAGAAGTTGCTGTTGCTGTGTGCGTCACAGTGGACAGACGCTGAAGAGAATTTTTGGAAACAATGTCAACTTCTTGTGTGTCAACAATGGTTTTAGATTACGGTCATAGCTATTTCAACGGACTGGCTGTAATTTTGCGCAGCTTTGCGGAGCAGCACTGGGCGATGGCTACTAAAACAGCCGAACAACAACGGCCTAGGCCTCAAGCATTCGAGACTCACGTACCTGAACTGAGGCACAAGAACGCCAACATCGTCCAAAACGCCGTATGCCGATCAAACACTTTGAAAAACATTTCCTTGGGTGATATTGTCAGTTTTCAGCGATGTTGTTTCTAGTGATGAATGACAGTCTTGTCAGCATTGAGTTTAGTAATCGGTCTGTTTTTTTAGGGCTGAAAATAAAGTACTGTAAAACGATCAGTGATTTTTCATGCAGTGAAATTTTAATTTTTAATGAAAATACCCAATGTTTTGTAATTTGTATAAAGCTCGTTCAAATCAGAAACGGCGCAACAATCCAAAAAATTGCGTTTGGTTCGGTGGTTAGGTTCGGCAAAAGATTACAAGAGCGTTAAAGAGCAAGCAATGAAGTGTGTAACATCACTTCATGCTAGTCACGGGAAAAAGCCCACATGATAATTATTTTTAATCGCTAGAAATAACCGTTTCATTAAGCGCTCGCGTGTTTTCGGTTCATTTTTTTGTTCTCTAAGCATTAAGTATGCAAATAATTTCCAGTCAGCTCACACACCGCATGGAAAAGTAATCGTTTAACATTTCAGTGATTATTCTGTTAACGCGATTCACACCTGTGGTTTTGATCAGCAAAATCATAAGCGTTACAGCCACGCGAGCAAAGTTCCGATGCAAATCAATGCGTTCGGCTTTCAGCTGTGCGGCGTTTCCACACATCATTCAACATCTTCTCCGCTTCGACTAAAATCAAACTGAATATCAGGTAAGTTATCTGCATTTCGTGGGCATATCGCTTTTATCCCAAAAAACGAACGCACAATTTTGACAGTAATTTTAGCATTATTATGTCACAAACCTTCGAACATCGAAACGGAAGCGTTTGGAACAAATCGACAAATAAAGAAATGTTTTTCGTTCGACTTCGAACGTCACCCACACATAATAGAAGACACTATGAACCTATAAGTGGTGCAAGACTCCAAGTTGGTTCGATTGAGACAGCATATCAATTAGTAGAAACATTTATTTCTTTGAAATAAAGAAATTGGAAGACATAGCAGAGGACTGGTTCCTGTTTTTTATTTACAGTACCTTTCGTTAAGTAACATCAGAATCGTAAAGGTCATACTTTTTATGATTTAACTGTTGCCGTTGCGCAGAAACACGCAACAATTGTGCTATAATTACAATTTCATTGCTGTATTTTTGTACGAAAACGTTTCAGAGATGACCCTCATGAACAACAGAATAGCCGCAAAAACTTTAGAGCGGTGTGGGCGGTCGGAACAGAAGACGGACTCAGTTTCTTGTCCAGATACACGCTGAAAAAATATCCGAACTTCTGTCCGATATTGTGTCCCGCGTCGTGTCCTGTCTCGGTTAGTAACCCGTCTTCTGCGCAGTAAATGCTCCCCAGGACAAAACACGGACACGGACATGGCACGCGAAACGGGGCGGGTCACACCACCGGACAAATGTCCGGACGAGTTCGGACATTTTTAGCGTGCCTAGGTGGGACACCTCGTGACCGATTATTTTCTGAAATGGAGCACATCTCACGAGCATTGCGATGACTGAATTGGTACGAGTTTGCGGATCCCGCTCCGTTCTGTGCGCGGTGCACCGCACGGGTATGACGTTTATGCTCCACATTTTTTAATAATCACTCTGTATTTTTGCCAGTGCACTGCAAACAAATTCAAGAGCGCGCGTTGTTGCGCACTCCTCCTGAGGTGACCTCATAAGCACAATTTATAACGGTATGTACAAAAAGGTCACTGTGATAATAAAAAAACACTGAGCTAATAAAACTTTCTAAATGCCAAAATCGTTGTGTAATTTCCTGGCGCTGCGCTGCAATGAACGTTAAAAAACGGTTCGGTTGAATAACTTTCAATGGTTATTTCAACCGATGTGCTCATGACTCAATAAGCTCAGCTAAGCTAACTTTGATGAAGCGTCGGTCAATATGTTTTCGAATACAAAAACGATCCGATCAAGTTTACCAATTACCGTACTTTGGGTTGAAAGAAGGGCTCCGGCACAAATTTGTTGAGTAATGGAATGTCGTTACGGCTGCTAACAGATTGTATTTGTTGAAACTGGAAATCAAATCCCCGCGCCGTAGTCGGAACACTGACGATCACGAAGTGGAGCGTGTTTTCTTTTCACGCACAGACAAACACACTGGCACCTCAAGTGCATGCGTTTGAGTATCTCGTGCTTCATCTTACAAACATGCAACTGAATTTAGCGAATCGATTTTTGATAGTTTTATTTTGCACATGATCTGTGCGAATAATATATACACATGATTAGTCAGTGAAAAATACAAACAAACAAAAAATGCAGCGAAAATGAAAAGCGAATTGCAAAACCATTTCAACAACGCCGTGGTTTACCCGGAAAAGCAAAGCGATATGTGATTGTGTGCATAATTCGAATGTGGATTTGGGATTGTACGGTGCATTTTTGATATGGTGTTTTCTTGCTAAAGCATGGAGAAACATAGACCATTACAAATTTTCCTCACACAAAAAATTGACTGAACAAAAGATTCAGCCCAACATGTGTTCGATTTGTTTGCGATTTTTAAAGCCCAGAACAACTGAACCGTAGATTTCATGGCGTGAAAACGTTTTGAAATGTTTTTCAACTACACAGTGTATCATATTTCGTTTTTCGTCACAAGCCATGATGGTCTTCAGTCCAGTTTCCACGGTGCAACTAAATTAAAAATTAGGCGAGACGCACATATCGATCGAGTGCTGAAAAAAGTACTTTAGCACACTGAAAACACAAACAAAACGCGAAATAAAACGTTTTTGGCGACGATTTTAGATTGTGATAGAAATTTCCGACAACACACAACGACGACGGCACATAAAAATGACATGCACCACAACACACAACGTCGACAAGGTCAGAAAAGCTGGCATCAAAACACGCTAACTGGCAAGCCAGATGACGTTTAACGCCAACCTTTCTCGTTGATACATTTGCATCAGTGAAATGTTCAATACAAAATCTAAACAAAATCAAGTTGACATCTCAAAACAAAAAAGAACGAATGATAATGCCAACAATCAGAAAATTGTGAGAAAAAAGGTGCAACAAAAAATTACAGTAATGATATGAGGTGACCGAAATGGAACCACAGATGGAAGAAGGACGCAACAAACGCACACAAACATGGCAGACAAAACAAACAACAGTGGAAAATATTGCTGTGTGCCAAATAAAAAAAGAAAACAGGAATCAAAAAATGTGACATCATGGAAGAAGCGAACGTACAACAAGTCATTATTGAGACCACAAAGCTTTGCACACGAAACGACGTCGATAAGAGACAAATAAGTGAAATTTGACGGTCAAACTCAATTAACAGACGCATAAAAATAAAATTGAAAAAGCAAGTTATACCAGATCTTTACCGCCATACACGAATCTAAGTAGGCTAAATACTGGAAGCATCTTATAAAAAAGGATAAGTGTCAAAATACTCCGCCGGCCGGAGGTTCCCGGAACTCGATGTATAATGTGTGTATTGCACAGCAAAATGCACATTTCGGCTCAAAAAAACACAACAACAACGAAATTATTATTGCAAAGAAATAATAATAAAAAAAACACTTTGTTCACAGTGTCCAAGTGAATGATATATTATCTTTTCTTCAAGACCTGCGACTCAATGCGATTGTAAACTTGAAAGGAAACTAGTTTCAATCTGTATGTGGTAATTCAGAATAGCCTAAGAGACCCGGCCTTATTTAGGGGACTCGGATCACTGTACCAATTTTGAATTCCCGCGTCATGCATGAGACTGCTTACCCATCGTATGCGCGCATTGAGACGCGGGACCAAAAATAAAAGATCATACATATGGTGCACCAGCAAGCCCAAAATGTCAACCAAACCACCACCCCCACCATGGCGCTCACGTCTGCCGCACCGGCGACTGTATGACGGAGGCGGAGCCGACCGGCGAATTGCCGCTGCTGCCGCTGCTTGTCGGACTGAGCGGCGACGCGTGCAGACTCAGTTGGTGCATCGCCGACGGTGGACTCGCGAGCAGTGAACTCGATGACGGACAGCTCTCGGAATTGGACGGAGACGAAATGCTGGTCAGTTGGTGCGTGCTGAGGTGAGCCTGAAAACATATGTTGGAAGTGTCGGTGGTGGGAGGTTGGAAGATTGGCATTAAGTGCGAGTTGTTTCAGGGGTTGGATTGGCGGAAACGTGTGGTTCGGGTTTAGTTCAAGTTCAAAATTTGAGTTTAGAAGGATCCTGATAAGGGCTGGATTGGCAGAAAAGTGTCGTTCGGCTTTAGTTCAAGTTCAAAAACGGTTTGGAAAATTTACTGAAGCCGCTCTGATCATACGTTTTGCTCTTTTTTCTGATGCGTTTCTCACGACCCACACAAACCGGCCACGGCATTCCAGCGCTCACAGATTTCTTGAGTGCGCAGAACCAAATCAAGTTGCATTGAGAAGAATTGTGTGAACTCCAGTACTCTACAGCAATATCGATTTACAAGTGTATCATCTACACTTTTGCGGTGAGCGTGTGGTGTACCACGGTCGTTTTTCTTTGTACACATTGAGTTTCGGAAAATGTGATGTCTCGGAGGCAAATGTCTTCAGGGTCAAACTTTTTCAAGGCTTACGAGGTTATTTACACTGCTAGCTTTCCGCAAAACTTCAAAACAACTTTTAAAAAACCATATTCTGATGCCTTACAGAGCCACGCGTACAGTTCGTTTGCGTTTGTTTTTCAGCGCACTAAACAAAAAAAACGTCGAAGGACCTCAAACCAAAAAAAACCAAAAACCCCAACCGTCCGTCCGCTCACCTTCAGACTGGCGCGCTGCGCGAACGTGCGCGGACAACTGGGGCACTTCTGCGGCGTCGCGGCGTCGTCGTGCAAGGCGCGGTGCACGGTCAGCGTCCGTTGTTGGCAGAAACCTTTGCCGCAGACGTCGCACTTGAACGGTTTCTCCTTGCTGTGGATGTAGCTGCAAAGAGAAAAAGGTGCGGAAAGTTTAGAGAGGAGGGCAGTTGTGGTGTTATTGCTGCGATTTTTTGTAATGTGGTGGCCTGTGGACGGCGGGCTGGTCGGTGAGCCGCCAAGAGTGAGCCCGCAATGGAAACGACCGTTGCACAGTGTTGTGTATACAAACACACTGGCACATGCACGCACACGGTGTGTCGTCTGTAGTGTTTTGCGGGAGCGTGAAAGGAACATCGCTTTGTCACCGATTAAACGGAACTTGCATTCTTTGCTACAACAAATAGCAGTGTAAAACACAATCACACAGCAGCAGCGCGTGTGTCAGGGGCATGATGTGTGCTTGCTTGTCTGTCCGTTTGTGATTGTGCCACATCACTGTGTGTTGCAACAATGGAGCGATTCGGCTCAATCAAACATATAACTTTTCCAAACTCGTCCGAAATTCCAAACCTCCTCAAAACAAAACAGAAACAAAAAAAACGCAATCTCCAACACCGACCGATGGTCCCTGAGGTGGTCCTGCCTGCGGAACGCCTTGCCGCAGATCTCGCACGGATACGGTCGCTCGTCGGTGTGCGTGCGCTCGTGTATCAGCAGATTGTAGCTCTTCGTGAACCTCCGCTGGCAGTACTTGCAGATGAACTCCTTGCGTGCGCGACCAGTGGCCGTCTGTTGCGGTGGTCGGTCGCCAGCGGTCGCTGCCGCTGCGCGGTTGCCCGCCGCGGGTTGACGCCCGCGGGTGTGCGAATTACCGCCGCCGCCGCCGCCACGACCGTGGTTGCCGAGGAGGAACCTGTGTGGCCGCAAAATTGATTGTTGACTTTAATTATTTAATTTGATTATTATTTCACTGGTTTGATTATTGTTTCAGTATTTGTCTTTTAGTGATCCGCTATAATTATGAAACCGCTATCGTGTGCTATAATCATGTCGTGCGGTTTCTTTATTGTTTCGTGGAGTTGCGGGACGCGCTGTATGGGTCACTACTTGTTATTCTGAGACGATGCATTGCCTTGATGAGTGATGGACGCAGTATTGAACAGAATTGTGTGTACCGCAATTAGCGGGGAAGCGATCTCTTATGGATGGTCTTTAAAATCCTATGGTGATATTTGATGTCCAGTGAATCACCGGACAAGGCTCAAACACTCAACAAAACAATCCCGTTACAGATTCACTCTTCGAGACCAATCATACAATGGTGTAACATCAGAGCAGTCCTATAAGTTTTAATTCCAATTAGAGCAACTCAACTCTCATATGTTTTAATTCCAATTAGAGCAACTCAACATCTCTATATTGCAACTTCCAAGCAACCCCAACCCATTCACCAACCACGGTGTCTTGCCGAGCACAAACGCGTCGGCACGCCGCTGCTCGCCGGGCGCCTTTCGTCCGGCCGTCGCCTTCACGGGCGTCGTCGTCCGGCCAGATCGCGCCACCACCGGCGGCTGGTCGAACGTTTCACCGAGTTTCTTAAAGTCAAACTTTGATGACTGTTCGTGACGCAACATTGCCAGTTGCCTGCGTTTGGCGTCATTAATCAGCGCCGTCGCCAATTGCTGCTGTTGTTGATGGTGTTGTTGGTGTTGGTGTTGTGTCTGCTGGATCAGTTGCGCCGCATGGCAGTACTGTTGTAGCCAGTTTAGCCAGATTGTCGGTGGATTTGCGGGCTGGTGCGACACAAATGGCAACAGCAGCTGGTGCCCGCCGTTGGCGTGCGGGAAGATGCCCGCGGCGGGATTGTTCTCGGGTGCCCGCGGCGGTACGGCACGCGGGCATGCCAGCAGACTACTCGGTTGCAGCATGGTGGTATGAGCGCGGGCTGGTCTGGGGTGGCGTTCGATGATTATTGCGGAAATTTTTACAAATCGTCTGAATTTTCGTTTTTCGACGAAGTTATCCGATTTCGATGTTCAGGGTTTCCTGGTTTTGTGTATCCTCTTCTAATTGCAGTATCGAGCTGATATGAGTGATCCTAAACAGTAATAGAGATTCGTTGGATAAATGATTGTATTTACGTTTGATACATCTCGATGGGTTACTGTAACAATGCATGCGAGATCAGAAAAAAGTGATAAATTTTGAAATACACATCAACTTTACGTTGTGCAGGTTTCTTAAAACCGATTCACTGCTCAAGAGATTTCAAAAAATACAGATTATAGCTTCTGGTATCTGCTGGTGCTGCTGCGTTCAAATAAAATGAAATAAATAGCGCTTATCTTGACATCACGCGCTTCATACACAGCAGCTATAAAAAAGTCGCCGATGAAAAAAACGCAAATATGCTCCGTGTACCCAACAACATGATCACCGTAAAAATCGCAGAGAGAAGAACAGAAAAAAATGATGGAGAAAGAGCGTGAAATGACGGAAACAAGAGCGAGCGAGAGAAAAAAACGGAAAGAACAGTGGCGCCAAGTGGAACAACAAAAGTCGGCGTCTGAAAACTTGACGTTTTTTTCTTCAAGCGCCGTAGCTACCAAAAACCGTCCCGTCCAGTTGATTCCAGATTGTATAAATCCGAATGATGTGTGTGTTGTAATAAAAATGTGTGGAGAGAAAGAAAAAACCATCGACTCGAGTGCCATTGGTAGCATGGTAAATTTTACAATATGGCAGTTCAGAAACATTAAAAATTTTTCGGGTTTTTGTGCTAGCTAACCAATAAGACGCCTGACCAGAAGTCGTCAACCAAACAAAAACGTAGATCGAAGTGCGTTTATTATCTGGAACGCTGTTTCGTCATCACATCACAACATGTTGATTTTCGCGTATGCTGTACTGTATCTCTAAAAAAAGTGTTTTTGTTTTTCATGGCGACCAAACTTGATGTGCCCATACCGGCAATAATACTGAAAACATCTCCGTTTCATAGTACTCGATAAAACTTGATGAATTGTGGGAGATTTTACGATTTACGATGAAAAAAACGACGACGATGTGAATTATTACATGTAAAAGTTGACGCCGACCAGCCACCGGCGGCCAAGATAAGAAGCGTTTTTTTGCGGTTAAAGTAGCAGGTATAAAGTTCGCAAATATCACTATATATCGCGATTGACTGGTAGCAATACATATTTCCTGTATGTACATACGTGGCGGCGGTTATGTATCATCAAAGTGAAAATGAAGAAAAAACGGTCGTTATTTAAAAAACCAAATGAGTAATGAACTTCAATAAAAAAAACGTTGGGCGAGACTAAAATTATCACAAAACAGGTGTTGTACAGGTGCTATCAGTGAATTATTCTTTTTTGGAAAAAGAGACATTAGCTGTCGCATTTCGGGTCTCGACACAATCTCACTCAAAACGTGAGCCTGATTGTCAAAGGAAATCGAAAACCAATCATAGACTGCGTGTTTTCTCGGTTTTTTCGGCATTTTACAAATTCTTGTATAATGAAAAAATGAAGAAAAACCGCCGCATGAAAGTAATCGTGTCGAGACCGAGGGTACGGTGGAGATACCGTACTTTATTGGACAATACAACATCGATTCCTAATGATCAGCCAGCAGTACAGTAGTTTTTTTTCGCTGGAAGTTTAGTAAGTCGATGATTCAAAACGTCTAAATTTCTAAATATTATGAATGTGTCGTTTAGCAGTGATAATGCGCGGAGGTGTGAGAAGGCCTGAACTTTTTTTGCCAAAACTAACCGAAAATGCGTTCAAAACTTATTCTTGTCCAGTACAATGCTCATAATTTTGTCATGAAGTGCCAACAGTCCTTTAGGTGGATTTTGCTTTTCACACGGGATTTCAATCATCTGAAAGTGTAAAAACACATAGTAAACCAACACACAGGCACACACATGCGCGCGCGCGTGTGTGACAGCGCATGGTTTCGCGGCATAGTGTATCCGTGTTTCTAACAAATACAAGATGAGACTGAAAAAACTACTATGCACAGTATTCAAACCAGGACTTCGAATACATATGACGAACTCAAAATCAAAATTGGCGGAAAACTCAAAACTGCTGCAGAACACAAAAAAACACCAGAATTGAGTGCTGAACTAATCACCTTCCACGCAAACCTGCTGCACCCACGCCAATGACCGTTCGTTATCAATAATTCCGGCAAAAATGGCAAACCTCTGGTTTCTTACGCTTGCACAGCAAACAAAGCACCCGTGAACTTTTGTGATATGGACCAAACTCGGTGAAATTGAAGCTGCAATAGTGCTGCTGAACTCTTTCGCCCGAAATACCACTATCACAATAAATGTGAAATGTTATTGCTCACCAATACAAACAGTTTTCTCGCACTCATTTCATTATTATTACTATGATTGGTTAATCCGTTGTTTAAACAGCCAAAGGTGTCGTTTACTGGCGCACCGTTTTCGGCTGCAGACAACGTGTGTGTTTACTACTGATAATAATAAATGTGACGCAGAAAGTGTTACTGTAATATTGGAAACAGAGATGATTTTTTGGCGATGATATCGAAAAGTGTTATAGAAGCCTATTAGTCATACAACGCGTCGCGATGTACAGTTAAAGGACTACGGTACCTGTTGTTCATGGGGTCTCAACACGATGTCAGCACTGCAAGATTTTCAGAATCGTCGGTTCAGCATGCAGTGTCGATGCGAAAAAAGTGCGTTTTTAAAAAAGTTCACGCATCGTGTTCTTGATCAGTGATTCCTTACAAGTAATGAGTTCCGCAAGATCGTGCCAAGACCCTAAACCTGTTACAGTGTCGAGGTGGGTCCGGACGTTTTTCGTATTCACTTGCACGTGTAGGCGTGTTTTTAAAGTTGCCCTATTGAATGCCACATCAAGACCAGTGGAAAAAAAGAGCGGTTGTCTTAATCCGCGCTGATAAAAAACTGAAAAAGTTTGCTGCTACATGCCACTGTTGTTGCATTTATTGTCAGTTCGGTTGACCGTGAGATAGCTACTGGTTGGAGAAAACTATTTCTATCAAACTTCTCTAACATCGAGATGGGACTTTCTCGATTGCAGAATATCAAAATAGAAAAACCCAGGCTTGACTTGGTGACGTCTGTATGAAGTTGCCAGACAGACACCCTACCGGATAATCAGAGACCTGATTTCGACTTCCGGTAGACTTTACTTCACATTAAATCCACATTACATTACATTTATATTTGATTTTAACATAGTCCTGCTAGATTTTCGATTTCTATGAACTGACTTTAAAATGAGGTTAGTTAAGATTATTGTCTTTGGCAAAAATGAATGTTTGCTACAGTAAAACTAAAGTCAACTGAAGCAAATCTATTGTACAACTAAAAGTTGCATGTGTGAAATGCTGCCCACGCCTTCAAACTATCAAAATAGATGCGCTTTTTAAGAGCCGGAAAAGGTTCTTCCAAAGTCGTGAAGATTAAAGAGGCGTGTACCGAAACCTGTCTAAACTGAAGTTTTGGGTGGTGTGGGTGATAAAAAAACCGCGCAGCGTGTGTCAACCAATAAACCGTCGGTAAAACCTCGAAGAATTAAAAATCATTCACTTATACTGTCAATAACTTGAAAGCCCGCGATAGTAAAACCACTTCTTCTTCTTTTTTCGGCGCTATCAAAGCTTAAAAATGGTAAAAGCACCGTCCACCCAAGAAGCCCGTGAGCAAACATGATATCAATTTTAAGACTTACAGCGACAACATGCTTCGGAGTGTGTTTACACATGGCACATGGACATGAAGCAACTTCCGCTGTAAAAATTTTGTGTCAGCTTTCTAACACCATGATAGTGGTGAGGGAAACATGGTCTCGATTGCTCGATTGTATGACCTACCTAGTACCTGGCCATCAAAAAGCGTCAACCGCAGCAAAACTTATTTCAAGGAATGGTTTCCTTCCAAAAACTTTCAAATACACTGTGTAAATGGTCTAGAGATACCGTATATGGTGTAGTAGGTGTGATATTCTGGTGGTAGTTTATAGTTTTATCAGTTTGGAAAGTAACGAAAATGATGGGGAGGAACAGAAACTTGCCAAAAGAAGAGAAAATACAGTGTATGGGTGTCACTCATTTTGCGAACAACCAATTTCAACCAAGGTGGGTCACCAAAATTGTGGGCGGGTGTGGAAGCAGGTGGGACGATGTATGAAATGGTGCATTAAAGTTTGTCTTTTAAAGTTGATGACAAATTGGTTAAGTAAATGCGCATTAAACACCGCTAGACAACGAGACGCTCTGCTCTGACGATGGTGACACATAGCATATTTGATAGCATATTTGACCGGACGTGCACTTACTGATTTGGTGAAAAGACTGAAGATTTTGATGAAAAACAAGCTCATAAGTTACTGACAAACTGGCACACACGAGCCCCAGCTACATGCGAGGTAAAATGCGTGAATAAGACAACGATGTTGGCGCTAGAAATCACAAATGCAAACAGTCTGTCAGCATACAGGTGCTAATGCGTCTTTTCAGCAACACACACGCCCAAAATGGTTTTTGAAACGGAACAAAGCAACAACGAAGATAACAACGGCAGTGCTTCACTCGGAATGAATTCACAGACAGAGTCTGATGGGATTCGGCAGGGTGGCTCTGCTTTTTGTTTTCCGAGTTCACAAGTTGAAAATTTCAGTTTTTCTTAAAGTTGACTTTTGATTGGACGCATCAAGGAGTCAGCCAAAAATTATTGAACGTTGACCAACTCTGAATGAATCAACAGTTCAACAGAATGTTTGCTTTGATAAGCATTTTCTGTTGTTTTGTTACAGCGCCACACAGACCACCTTTGTTTTCGGATAACTACCCGGGTGGTGTCAACAGATTTTGCGGACAGTTTTATTCGTTTATTCATCTGTCTATAAACCATCTCGAAACTGCAATAAATCCGAGGAAGGAAACCGTTTAGAGACGCTGATTTCAGTCATGAATTTCGGGAATGCGAGACAAAGGTAAAATGTCGAATGTTGTGCACATTAACGACCAATGCAGAACGGTGCCAAATCGATGGCATCAATTTTTATTCATCAAGAAACGGGGCATGTAAACAGAATGAATTTCAGTGCTAATTTGGACTGAAAATGACTCGCGGCAACAAAGGGCGGTGTGTGTGTCCGTCGTTTTCAGAAGGTTCTTCAAAACACAGACAGCATGGACTATGATGAATACATAAAAACAAGTACTACATGTAATTTCCAGGTGTCAAAGAAGAGTTTGAAAAGTTTAACTGAAACTTTACTGTATCAAGAGAAAAATTTCATTAATCAGTTAACAGTGACCGACATAGAAAAGTCTACCTGCGGTACGGCAACGAACAATGGTTTTACTACATTGCCACAAATTTTGCAACTAAACTTGCCACTAATATTATGATGGCTACACGTGTTGTACGATGGACTCGTTTTCTATTCGCTTCAAATTGCAGCTACCAAAATCAATCAAGTTTTCAGTTTAGCAACCTTAGCAGCAGGTTCAGCAGCAAGTTTCTCATTCTGGTGATTACCAAAAAAAATTACGAGATTTTCTACGCCGGTATCTGCTAATCTTCTTTTTTTGATAACCATACAAGTACAGAACTTAGAACAGAAAGAAACCGTTCTGGTCAGACACAAAGTTTTCAGTTAAAAAAAGAAGGTATGACGACAAAACTGAAGTCCAACGTGCGTGTGCCGGAAACTGTCAACACAAGATGTCAAAAAAAGTAATTAGTCGCACGACAGTCAAAAAAAGGATTATTGAACAAACAAGTACGTCAATTAAAGGCTTATAGCTCAAACAAGTGAAGGTTTTGTCAAATGCGACCTGTAAAAATGAACGAGAATGAACCATCACCAAAAACTGCAACAACAGAGAACCCATGGTTACTATAATTGCAAAACAAAGCAATAACTGGTGAATCAAACAGAATCACAGCGAAAAGCCGATTTGTGTTGGTCAAATATATCGGATTTACATGCACCCGACTGATGTGTGTACATGTAATTGGCTTCTTCTCATAATTGGTCCTCTCCCTGGCGCTTTTTGACGTCACAAAAAGCCCGAGTCAGCCGCGCTAGCACGCAAGACAACGGATTACTGTGTGTCTGTGTGTGTTGCGTGAATGCACGGACTTTTGGGGAGCTAGGCAGTGTGCATTACGAAGAACGGCCAAATTATGGGTCAAGTTGCAGATTCTTGTATCCAGATTTACTTTTACGGACGGTTCGGTTACATTGTACCACGAATATTGTATTGTTCTAATTGTAAAATGAAAAAAAGAAGCGTGACAAGACAAAGGCCACACACGGCTTAATCCACGGTTATTCTGGCGTCAGCCATATAACCGCAACCCCGATATCATTCTTTTTTGTTACGAACAAGCCAAATACGGACACAATACATAACGGATCTTGAGAAGCAACAAGGAATCCTGTAATCGTATAACTGACACCCATTTTACAGTGGGGACTCGCCACTTTTTTACAGCGGCATCGAGACTCACTTTTTGTCTTGATTTTGTCTCGTTATCAGGGCTCATTATTCAACAAGCAAGCTCTGGTCCGTTTTTATTTGTAGTTTTCGGGTCAAACATGTTAAACACACGGCGTGTTAGCTGGAACCTGTTTCACCCTCGGGGCTCTGCAAAAAAATGATGTACGCACAAGCTGGAGCAACATTTACAAGCAGAGCTTGGGTGAGTTCAAAGAACAATCGTGACAGTGGATTCACCACTACGGGTAATTCTTGAAAGCAATCAAACAGAACGCCAAGAAAAACACCGAAAAAACATTGACACTAATCTGGCTAGTAAAATTGCAACTAAAATTGCAAGTTTGAGGTTAGTAAGCTCGTCTCAGTAGTAGCAACTTTAGCCAGAACAAAGTTTGAGAATAATAACGCTGCGCGCAACAACACGGTGAAGAAAAAACAGTGCAACTGTATGTGAAAGACTGTCTGTAAACCGTTCAATAAAAACAGCGAACAGAGGGCGGAGCCAAGCACGTTCATTGGCTGATCACCGCAGCGGGTGGCAGGTTGACGAGACAGAGGTGAGTCGCTGCGAAATGAAGACGCATCGAATTGAAACCACAACAAAAACGTATGCCGCGTGCTAGGAGTCAGTTTTCGGGTGGTTTCGTTTTCTTGATAACCCCTGCCCCCCCCCCCCCCCGCTGCACATATAGACCGCCCACCAACGCGACACCGCGGCAAACATCAAAGTCTACTTGGGTATCATTGCACAAAGTGTGTCTTGGTGTCTGTGCGTGTGTGTTGATTTTTGTAAGCCAAACTGTTATTTTTTTATGCACTCTGTCCAGCGTTTTCACCGCGGCGTGACAGTGCAAACAACAACAAAACCATATACAACGACAACACCGCCCAAGCTGAACTGGCTGGAGTGGACTCATGGTCAGTGAAAAGCATGTTAGCTGAAAGAGAAATCTGAACACATTGCACGTTGTAGCCTGATCTGATTTTGATTCTTCTTTCACTCAAACAAAACACACGGATAGATCTGCTTCCAATTGTTTGGTGTCAGTGTCAGTGTTTGGTGATTTCGATTGGCGTCCACAGTGGCGGTCGAAATTCGTCAACACGACAGCGCGAAAGATTGAAGTCTTCAATTTTTGGACGCCTTCGTTGTGTTGCGGTGACAATAAGTCACTAGAATGGAGATGCTCAGAAACAAGTGGTCCTCATTTGTCAAATACCTTGAAACTCAGAAAAAAACTTTACTCAAACCATGCTCGATCATATGGAACTGAACTGAACAGATTTGAAAATAAAAAAACTCATGAGGCACATGAGGTTTTTGGCCGCTTTTTGATAATTTGTCCATGAGTCACGGACAAGAAAAAAGGCGATTTTTTGACGGAAAACACGGACGGACAAGTTCAAAATGCGAAATTCGTTGTCAAACAGAATGTTTTGTCAGTACAAAATGAATCGTATCGCCATGCGGCTACCTGTGCGCTTCAAAGGAAAAGCAGGAAATGCTCCATCTTCGCATCTTCCATGTTGTTGGGGAAAAAAATGAAAAGTCTGTGCCATCCACAGAGCGTTCGCTTTTGTTGTGTCCGTCCTTCCGTGAACAGAAGCAACAAAAAACACGGGCCACTAAATACGGTATTATCGACACCGCCAGTTGCTCTCGATACAGTCTTTTACGGTTATGCTCCATTTTTCTGCTAGTCAGAGATGAACCGATCAAAACTCAACAATTGCCCATTTTGTTAATTAAAAAGTTTTTGGGTAACTTGGTTATTTATTTCAAAGACTCATTTTATTTAGCATGTAAATGCTCATTAAATCGCTTGTCTCCATTTATCATGCAAATAATCAGCAGCCAGAGATCGTGCCAAGACCTCGAATACGGTATTACCGTAGTACGTGGTTGCAGAGTGGATGCGTCTCGTCAGAACTGAAAACGCAAAAAAACCACCTCCACGATATTCTAAAAAACCGAAAATCCAAAAGCGCTTCTTCAGCCCGAACCTGAGAAATTTTCTCATCGCACATTTCCATGAGGCCGATGTCATTTTTCTTTTGTATTTTTCGGTCCGTCAAGCTTCCTGAGAGAGAAAACGCACGACAAAATGAGCAAAACGAATATTTAGATTTTCAGTTTTTTCTCTCGTTACTGTGATCAATCAAATCACTGATTGATTTTTTTAACACCGAAAACCCGAGCCACCCAGTCAGGCCAACCTGTGTCAACTTTGTGGCCGAACGAAACCTTGCATACACTTTTTAAAACGACCAAAAGATAAACAAATAAAAAATATATTATTACTATTATTAGTGAAAGATCATTAGAGCGCCCAACCGAACAAATTGTCTTTTTTCATCAAGTTTAAAAATGCGCTGAAATTATTATTATTTTTTAAATCGGATCGCACGGACGAAAACATGTCGTTAGTCATTGTTTGCAATCGCGCATTTTGCCACCAACTTTTTTCGTCTAGAATAAGATGTTTTTACAACCGATTGCATGTGAAAAAAATAGCACAATTCTGTGGACATTGCCACCTTCCACTGGCTGATCAGACAAATTATGCTAATCAAGTGTTTGTTTGCAAGCTTTTTTCTTCTCCCGTTGTTGTGGACTTCAACATCAATATTTTACAGTCTTTTTTGGAAAAAAATATTACACCCCACCACTGTTGCTGTCGAAAATTGCATGAAAACTACCATATTTATGCAGCCTTTTCACATTCATGTTGTTTACTTTTCTAAATTATTGCAATCATACTTCTGTGGGTTCGTGTGACAAACATGAGAAGAATTCAGTACCCACACAATATATAATCGAAAATCAATCCCAAACATGACGATTATTTCAAATGGACAATCCACATGAAAACTGAAATCAAATTAAAAAATCAGTTAATGCAATGCAATCGAACCGAACACTAATTTCGGTGTATCCACAGCAGTTTCGAACTTTCTCAATGTGTGACGCAGTTTTTATATCAAACAAAAATGTAAACAACCAAAAAAAACGAGTGGGCTGGTCGGTGGAAAGAATAACATCAACCGCCACGTTATCTTATCGCGCCGTTTTCCACTGAAAGCTATTCACACACTGGCCGGGTGGTTTGACTACTGTGTAAAATTGGTGTTAAAAACTACAGTTTTTATTACACTGTGCACCACTTAACACCAGCATATCAAATTTTTGGTAAACTTCTCTCGTTTTTGTGTGTGCCTTTGAGCTTTACCGGCATAAGCCGCTGCGTTGGAAGCAGGAAGAAGAACGTTTAGCTAATAACAGTCGCTGATTTGCTTGTTTGTTATTGTAAATTTCACAAAACATTCTGTGTGCCGAGCGAAGGTGATAAAACACAAGGTACAGTAGGTAGTCAATTGCACACTGAAAATGTGTTATATGCTGTTTCTGATAAATTGATAACGAAGTTGATAGCTGTAATTTGGTGCATACCTATCACTTGCACCACCAGTAGTTAATGCAAAGTAAAATGCGCGGTGGAAATCAGAAAAAAAAACCGAAAAACTAAATCCGCATTAACGATCTTGGGAACGGTAAACAAAAACGACGCAAAACGTTCATTGTGACACCACTGACAACGATTTTTATGATTCTTTCTCTTTTAATTTTCGCAGCCCCTATCACGCAGCTTGCTTTATGGCGCGATGTTTCTCTAAACAAGTAAAAAAAAAACGTCGGCGGCAGCGCAATCGCATGAAGGTCTGTATGCCAAAAAGTTATCAACCTACAATAGCAGACGATTTCACTGAAATTGAAACGACAATATTCACGATATTTTTGCTATTATAGGGGTTTTAGTGTAACAATTTGCAAATAAACCACACTTTGTTCAACTCCAACATCCACTCATGGCGTGCAGAAGTCCACAAGAGTACGGTAGCTCAACATGTTCACATGCGTTGCTTAATCGACACTGAAATAAACACCCTAAAATTTTTTTTTTTTTTTTTTTTTTTTTGCCCCCAATTCCGTTTTTTTGCGTCTATTTTTTTTTTCCTCGTTTTTGTGTCGGGTTTTTTTGTTGTTTTTTGGGCGCGTTTTTTTTTTTCTGGACCCCCCCAACCCCAAAACGAAAAAAAAACGGACAAAAAAATAAACCCGCCCCCTGCTGCGCGGCCGTGGGGTGGTGCTGTTGGCTGCGGCTGCTTTTGTTTTTACTGTTTTTTTTTTTTTTTGTGGCGGGGGGGGGTGTTTTTTTTTCACGGGGGGCCCGGGGTTTTTTTTCTCGGGGGGGGGGGCGCGGGGGGTGCCCGCGGCGGGGGGCCGCTTTTCCCCCCCCGTTTGGCGCGCGAGAAAGAAAATAATTATCTAAAAATGCGGGAGACGCATATAAAAGGAGGAATATGGCTTTGTGTAAGCAGTGAGAGACTTGGCTCGACAACTCTTTTCAAGTCTCTGATGTGGTACACACGGGTACAAGTACATAAGAGTCATATTTTTGCGCCGCGTTTGTTTGTTTGTTTGTTTTTTATTTGAAGCACGCCCCCCCCCCCCCCCCACCGATTCCGGAAACCCGAAGGTCACCAAACTCCGGTGGGATTGGGGAATGGACGGCTCACAATTCCGTGGAACCAATACCCTCGCCACGTGAGGGGATAGTTTCTAAGTCCCGCTCTGTCCTGGGGGCACCTGTGATCTTAGCCCGATTTCGGTTTCGGTGACCTGCGGTCGCTATATCCCCGGAGGGCAGCGAATCCGAAAGTTTTCGTTTTCGTTTTGCTGAAAAGCGTAAAAACTTTAAAGTTATTTTTAATTGTCCTCTTCAATTAAATCAAAAATCACGCCATGTGCGAAATTCTGTAAATTCTGTGCAAAAACAGAAAAATCAGAGATTGCAAAACATTGTTGCATGTAGCTTTTTCGATGTTGTTAACGTACGCACCGCTGTGTACACACCAACACCAGTGACAAAAAGGAGTTGTCTTCCGTTGATTTTCACCTTTTTTGAACGTAAACTCGTGTGGCAGGAAAAACTGTCTGTCCCGTGAGTCATTGCCTTTGCCACAGGACACCTTGCGTTCCGCATGCTTCTGCTGGTCCTGGACAAACCAGTGTCAGCGAGTTAAAGTCTGATTGTTATTTTAGTAGTTTTAGTGGTCGCTAAATGCTCGAAATCCGCAAATGTGAAAGTTTCATTTGTCTACAAAGTACGAGGGTTGCCATGTGCAACCGAAATAATGAATAAACGGCGCAAAAATATGGCTCTTATGTACTTGTACCCGTGTGTACCACATCAGAGACTTGAAAAGAGTTGTCGAGCCAAGTCTCTCACTGCTTACACAAAGCCATATTCCTCCTTTTATATGCGTCTCCCGCATTTTTAGATAATATTCTGACTTTTAAATAAGTCCCGAAGGTTGAACCAAATTCACAATTCGTTGGTGACATATTCTTTTGAACAAACAAAACATTTCTTGTTTTCATTTCGCCGATTCGCCCTAAATCGCCACGATCCAATAACTAAAGTTGCTCACATAAAAAACTAACCCAAAATTCGTGAGTAGCGCATTGAATTACCCTGGAAAACACCCTTTTCTTGTTTTTCGTCTCCATACCGATTTCGCCAATTTCAACGGCCGATTTGTCCGAAATCGTCACGATTCAGTATCTAGAGTTGCTCACATGAAAAAACTAACCCAAAATCCGTGATTAGCGCTTTGAATTACCCTGGAAAACACCCTTTTCTCGTTTTTCGTTTCTGGACCGATTTCGCCAATTTCCACGGCCGATTCGCCCGAAATCGTCACGATTCAGTATCTAGAGTTACTCACATAAAAAAGTAACCCAAAATCCGTGATCAGCGCATTGAATTACCCTGGAAAACACCCTTTTCTTGTTTTTTTGTTTCTGGACCGATTTCGCCAATTTCCACGGCCGATTCGCCCGAAATCGTCACGATTCAGCATCTGGAGTTGCTCACGTAAGAAAACTAATTCCAAATTCGTGATCAGCGCATTGAATTACCCTGGAAAACACCCTTTTCTCGTTTTTCGTTTCTGGACCGATTTCGCCAATTTCCACGGCCGATTCGCCGAAATCGTCACGATTCAGCATCTAGAGTTGCTCATGTAAAAAAACTAACCCAAAATCCGTGATCAGCGCATTGAATTACCCTGGAAAACACCCTTTTCTTGTTTTTCGTTTTTGGATCGATTTCGCCAATTTCCACGGCCGATTCGCCCGAAATCGTCACGTTTTTAGTTATTTAACTGTTAATCCTTTAATTTTTTTAAAAAAATAAAGGTCAAATTCAAACTCTCCGTTGTTGGTTACCCCCGGAAACTTTGTTATTTGTCAAATAACGGTTTGTTTCATGCGCAGAAATCGCAAATACACTTCAAAATAAGCATTTTTCGGAATTTATTACAAAATAGCTAGATTTTAAGCCTTGGGAAGCGTCGGATCAAAAAATGAATGCGAAATTTGAAAATCCCAAAGATTTTTACCCTAGAAAATGTTTTTATCAAAACAGTCAGAATTTTAATTATATCACTGAAACTGCGCACACATTTTATGACATAGTCGAAAAAAAAAGGGGGTTAGAAGAATAATTAACAGCTTATTCAGAATCCATGTTTTGCGCACACAGCGTGTGTAGAAGATCACCACGAAAAAATTTCTGGTGCACACAGCGTACCTATGGATTATCTACCTGTGTGCAGGAGAAAAAATTCTCAGCTCCTTTTATGTTCACAATTCGAGGCACAGTAACTTTGGAATTTTAGCGCGAACGAACCACGGGTCATATTATGCCTGCATCCGCTGTCCGCTCCGCTCCGCTTCGCTCGCGAATGGGCATGATTATGGTGAGAGCGCATCTTATGCGGGAAAGATGAATTGACGCGTTTGAAAGACACCACCAGGCGGTGATCAGCCGCTTTTGATTCACCGTGGTGGCTTTTTAGGCAAAAAACGAGCTGCCTGAATATTCATCGCTCTGGTTACAAACAACGCCTAAAATCGACAACAACAACAAGAACAACAACAACAACAACAAAAGTTGTCGGAAAATTCAGTTCAGCTGATGAGTTTACTTCCAATCTTCCAATGGATGTGACATAAGGCAACAGGGATTGCAAACCTAAATTGTGTAACGTTATGTCGAAAACCTTTGGTCGACCCTTAAAGTATAGTGAACTCAAAGTCAAAATGTCAAAGATGTTAGACAGCACCAATGGACACCAAATTGGGTTGGTCTCAAGAACTACAGTATGACAGAAAACACAGTTGATACCGCAGTAGAAAACACTTCTGGACAAATCGCGTGACACACTGTAAGTCGGATTTGAGAATTACCAGTAAACACGGTGATGCTCATAAAATCCCCACTGTCCGGCGCCATTTTGTCGCTCTATAAAACCAGCAAATAACATCGGGTGATAAACGAAAACACTAGATCAACAACAGCGCGAAACACCCAATAAAGCTCTTTGACAACAACACCGAAATCGGATGACAATATCAATTGCTGTGCACAACACTCGGAAACCGCTAACACAGTGCACACAACAACAGCAACAACATTTCTTCGCGCAAGTTGCGCGGCCTGAGTCATTGCGCCATCACACGCTTGTTCAACATGCTGACTTCGAAGGGCGGTTGCTCTTCTGTATCGCTTATGATCACTTCGCAAATACACACACACACACTTTTTATTTGATCACAAGCTTACGGCGCCCAGCGCAGCGACCAGACATCTCTGAGCAGCTAAACCACACGCTAACTGTTCTCTGGTGCAATCATGCTTTTAAGGTAGAATGTCAATGCCATAAAAACGCTTCTCGGATTTCGGTGATACGGTTTCTCCGCCTGAAAATCGGTCCTGCCGCGATATTGCTCTGCAGCGCCTTGACGATTTGGTCAAGAGAAATCATTGGAAAGTGAATCGAATATGAAACAAGAATGAACAACGGTACTGTACTCTGTACAATCTTCCTTGGCAGTTGGCCTGTAGATCGTGCCAGGACCGAGTACTGTACTAAATACTACTGCCAACAAAAAGAGTTTACGACAGGGCACGTAATCCAAGCAGCTAAGCCGCCCAAAATAGGCGCCAGCCGCAAAAGCGTCGTAGAAGCAAAAATGGAAACAAGTTTGATTGCGGTGTATTTTCAGATCATGCTCAAAATTCCATGGTGATTATCATAAAATGCGCGATTTTGCGGTGTGTGTGTGTGGGCGACACACCAGATCCACTGAAAAGTACAATGACAGAGCAAACAAACAAACAAAAACGGTGTGTCTGAGAGATATAGCTGAAGGTGTTCGTAATGATATGAACTGGAAACGACAGACATTTCGAGGTCGGATTTTGGCGCTATTTTGCAATCATATCAAAGGAAGGACACGTATCTTTATTTATCAAACGCATTTTGTTAAGCCCCGGTGTCGCCAGTATCCGATGCACAGTGACACGCCCACTTCCATCGGCATTCCATGGCATCAAATGGGCTGCCCCCTATTTGAGCTCCATGACTCAATTTCACAACTCGCTGATCAAGATCCTGATCACCAACCTTGTTGGCTCGAGAAACGACAACTTACATAATCAAAAAACCACACTAGCTAGCCAGACATACAGAATGCGTAACCGAGAAGCAACTTTTTGATTGACGTACTATAAACAGTAACCAGTTTCAGTTTGAACAAGGGCAACAAAAAGCGCGCACAAGAATAGGTTGTTCGCTAACCAGATTAGATTACGGCACAAAAAAAATTTGCAGAACCGCGCGAGAGACGGTGGCAACTGGTATATACGTGAAAACTTATATGCTTGGCAGTCATGTAAACACACCAAACAAAGGGATACAATGTGTGTTGACTGTTGATTGTAAAAATTCAGGCAGCCATATTATTTTGAAAAGCCGCTATACACAACAATCAACAATCACCACAACAGCGCGTCAGACAATCGAAGCAGCAGTAGTGTCAACTTTCGCACGGCAGTAAAATCGCCGCCGGCTTCTCCAAACATGCGTTGTTTTTCATATGGAATAGTGGACAGAACCAGAATTACGGTAGGCGATACGACACGACACAGACGGAGGCGGCAGCTACAGACAGAAACAAACAGTCTACACATTGCTCTACACGCGTTTTCTTTCCATGGAACACCTTTTCGCAAATATTGGTGAGCTGGTGATTGCAGACGATCGAAAAACGTGGTGCCGTGCGGCTGGTTTTCTTTCAAGCTGATGATAATGCTCATCATATACACACACCTCACGTAATCTTGAATTGTACGCGCTTTTCGAATTTTATGACACCCTGTTTAGCTATATACAAAAGCGATCGGTACACGTGCGAGGTTAAAGAGAGAGAGCGCAGGACCGCGTTTGGAAGCAACTGTAACGATTTGTAAATACAGGTGCTTTGATTGGATTCGTTGGTCGCCGCGCCTCGAGAAGATAGGTGCCAAAACACTGATTATGATGCGTGCAATATCACCGAACAAGCACTACTTGCTCTGCACCGCTTTTGTTTGTCTAACAAACACACACCGTTGGCAACATGCCGTAAAACACGGTGACCTCTGGAACGTTTCTATGGACATGTGTGCTTGTTGAGAACTGAGAGCCAACCGGTGTATACGGTTACTACCGTATACTGGGGTCTCGACACGATCTTGCCACCGCATGCCGCTCTTGCTCGTCAGAAACCGCTGAGGTAGTTGACTTTTTTCACTGATTTTCGATTTACGACGCACTGATATTCATTCTTTAAGTGATCAAGAAATAGGTACTTGTTATAAGGAGTAAATCAACACCGGAGTACGGTAGATACCGTACTCTGTAAGCATGCCATTTTCCCAGACGGCTGTATGCAAAGGTGTTTGTCGTCATGAATGATAAGTTTTGGCCCGTTGTTATTTGTTACACCATTGCACCGCTGTCGAAAGCATCATGAATGTTGAGCATTATGTTTTATTGCCCCCCGAAACGAGCAGTAAGCTTCCTTTTACGTCCTGTCATTCTCTTAGATCTCAGCGCATCGTGTGTCGTATGTGTTTTTAATGAGTTCAAGCTTCAAAAGGACAGCGTTATGACACCATGCAAACATTATTGTAGCCATGCAGCTTCTTCTTATCGTCTGACAACGGGGAAGGGGCACATCCTTTTGTACCCGTTATAAACTGAAAGAAAAGCACCGCATCACACACATGTAGGTATGTATGTACCATGCAAGAAACATGGCATAATATATTTTTGGTCTTCATTGAAATTCAGGGCACGAACTTCCTTAATAAGTGACATGCGGCTTTAGAAACAAAGTTTTTGACATTCCACCTGTTACGGTAGAACGAAAGTTTTTTAATTTCATACATGGGATTGGCAGCACCACAGCAATATGCTTGTCAGACACGTAACTGTTTATTCAGTGTAAAGTTGAGGTCACATGTCGACAATGTGTAATATTTATGTTTGTTCTTGGGTTACATTTGTCGTGCCACTTGAATATGATCAGTAAACGGTTGAGGTAAACTATTATTGTTACTATTTACTACAATACATACCACTACACCAACATATGCATACATTGAAGCCGAACTGTGTAAGCCAGTTCAGCTAATCATGGCTCTCGAAACTTTACCCGTGCTACCCAGTGCTACCCGATGTCAAATGTCGAAACACATATTGGGTTCCTTTTGAGTACGGTCTCTTATGTATACAGTATCTCTCAATGACATTATCACACAGCCCTGATGATCAGGGAAGATCTGCACAGAACTCCTTTTAAAAATTGTTTTATATAATTTTTTTATGAATCTGTTTCTGTTTATGCTTTTCTTTGACGATCACTTGGTGGTGCAGAAACTCGTTTCAAGACCCCATACGATGGGTACCGTATCCAATGTACTCTGCGGACTGAAGTTTTTCGTCGATTTGACTTATGGTTATTATAACTTGATGACCAAACACATACATTTTGCTTCGGGGTGGGGGTACTTCAACTATCGTTACAACGGTTACAGGTTACGATATACATATCTGTCTTTCAATGATATGGGTGCGTGCGTGTAATGCACACATCTGTGTGAAAATATATTAAAATTCCGTTGGCGGTGCTGAATTACCAAACGTTCACTTTGCAATTAATCATGTCTGCATTCGCTCTCAACAGACGAGACTCACTGGAAACACCTTCCGTATTTTATGCCCGATGAGCGAACCACAGCGCGCGGAGCTGTAAAACGGAGCACCAGAACCGGTGGAAAACACGAAACTTCAAGTGTGCAACAGCACATATATTTTCGACTGACTTTTGTTTATCTTATCAAGTACGTGTAATAACTAACGCCCATCCATAGATTGTAAAAAATTCGACCATAAAACTCAATTGAATGGAACAATATTGCAGTTGGGCAGCTCAGGGACAATTCCAATATCAAATGTTGAATTATAACTGACAGTAGAAGCGTAAACCTTTTAAAAGTTCAGTCGACAACAAAGCATCGCAAAAGTCGGACTGAAAAAAGATTGCTGCCGACAAGACACACCACACCGTCTGTCTAATCCGCGCCAATTTATTAGCCCCACAAAATACACACTGTTCACAGCACTCTACCCCATGATACTGTACATATGTAATCAACTGCTAAACGTGTCAGCTAAAAGTACGATAACTACAGTACTCAATCGCTACACGATTACTGTCCCTGATTGTTTTAAAGGTAGATTATTAGATGAACGTTGTCCCGATGGCACGAGTTCTGCATGATGTGTTGACTAGAAGTGATGAAGCAAGATCGTGCCGAGACCAAGTACGGTGGATACAGTACTTCGTATCCTCCATGAGACGCACCGTTCTAGCAAGTGTGGCTGCAAGTTGGCTGTTTATTGACACAACAGCACATAAAAGTCGCTAATCCCCGAACTGCTTCCACCGTAGACGCAGCACAGGCGGCAATCAGATGAAGGGGCTCCACTAAGCGGGTCATTGCGTACCCAATGTAGCGCAGCGCATATGGAGAGACGATAAAGCCAATAATAATCTGGAGGGCGCGACAAACAACAACAACAACGACGAGCATCGACACTGCGGTGGATGAAGACGAGTTTCGAAACGCAACACAGCACACAACAACAGTGCACGTCTTCTAGCTAAACAAGTACCGTCTTCATGGCATATGTACAGGTAGCGGCATGCTCACTTGAAAGCGGATCCGTTATCGTTCTGGTTTTCTCTCTTGCTGTCCGCCCAGACCAAGCTGGTGTTGACAAAATCATCAATCTGCTTAACGGGCGAAAGCCGTCAGAAGCTGCCCGGTAATCCACCATTCAGCGGCTATCATTGTCAAGAAAATCTTATCTTCGCCGCTCCGGTTATGTTTGTTTGTTTGTGTTTGCGTTTTCACCAATATTTTTCTTATTATTCGGAACAATGTTGTTTTTATCATCGATTTGTTTACTCTGTGTTATATTGCCGCATGTATATCGCGTATACGTTTGTTTGCCAGTTGACACCCGTGGAGTGTTAAAAAACGAAGTGAGATACCACCAGTTGAAAGCAATCTACCGCCACCCACACATGACGGGTCCGGCATCGCATCACCACCACACACCGCTTGAGATCTGCCGAACTGTGCATTGCTGTTCTTTCAGTTGTTGGAAAGGGGAGCTCGTGAACCAAGAGCGACACTTGTTTTTATCGTCGTCGTTCGTTGAGGTGACATTACAGCACTTGATTTTATGATTATTGCAGCGATAAAAACGAAGTCTGAATGTGTGCACAAGTGTCCAGTAGTGGGTGGGTTGGTCTCTTCTTTCACACATTTAAGCTCAAGAAATCGGGGGTGTTGTTTTTCTTTTGCTGAATTAGAAGTATTATCAAAACCAGACCAATGAGAGGAATTTACCACGGCAATTGAATGTGAACACAAACGTTTACATAGACATTTACATCAACGTTTACGTACTTGTAGACATAAAAGTTTACATGGTCATTTCGTAGACGTTCACATCGATGCATACAAGCTCAGTATGTAATTCAGTTAATTTTTTACAAGGGATTTATGTATTTCAAACATGATGGCACTAATTTTAGTCCG
Source organism: Theristus sp. LFF4_11 (assembly GCA_030248135.1). Classification (NCBI taxonomy): domain Eukaryota; kingdom Metazoa; phylum Nematoda; class Chromadorea; order Monhysterida; family Xyalidae; genus Theristus; species Theristus sp. LFF4_11. The sequence continues at coordinate 27,758 of JASANC010000803.1, read as the reverse complement.
TGAGTTTGCTTAGAACGGACTAGAGACAGAGAGTATAGAAACTTTCAATCATGATTTTCGTCACCGATCAAAATATAGTAGTGATAACGCCCATGGCAATCATTAATCCCTCACACGTCCACTAAAATAAAACCGATTTGTTAAAGTCAACCCTTTCCACACAATATTCTCTTGCATGTGGGCGACGAAATTATACGATCAAAAATAACTTGCGACCGAAGTCGTGCGACGGCTGAAAAATTCCCCCAGCTTAATTTATCTATCAATTTGTCCATATACGCACTAAGGGATCACACAACAACACACCATATATCAGATACATAGAGTGAAATCCACCAGCCGATCCGTCATAAATACACGCCATATACAACACCATACACGTTACCAAAACAACACATCACACACACACAAAATAATATAACATCAAGCATCTGTATATGTATCAGCGAAAACGCAACAGTACCAATTGTCGAAAAAGCAGCGGCAGAGACACAAAGCTGCGATAACAAAAACAACACAGTCGAAGCGGACTGACAGGCGCTGCATGCCGGTACGCACAGGCTCATCTGCATGTACAGCGAACTGCACGCCAACACAATCGATTCCGACACATGGTGAAACGGAGACACTTTCGCTCGTCGGTGTGGTGTGGCTTTTTACGCGCCAATAATGCGCATGTACATATGATCCATAGGTATCATAAAGCGCACATATACCGCGCAATTTGTACATGTATGTGTATCCGCTATCACCTCGAAACTACATGTACATACGTGTGTGACACATGACATCGCGCATATTTTCTGCCATGTCCACCGATGACAGTCGGCTGTCTGGAAGCCAGCTCGCGTGCAAATGCCAGCCAATGGGGAAATCAACAGGCACACCATCCATATTACTTGAACCACACACGGACAAGCGCGCGTGTTTCTTACACAGCACAATGCACACATGTATACACCATATGCAATCAAGCATGTGCATATGTGTTCCATTACGTTGATTAAGACTGACCGCCTGCATGCATGGTCGTGTGTCACGTGACATATATGTGCACACACACGCAAGACTTCACTTGGGATATATACCCGGGTTACGGTAGCATGAACATGTTGTCCAACGTACACTCCACCCTCGGAGATGTGTATGTACGTATACATGGCGATTTGTTATGTATGCTTGAGATGTGTACATGATGCACGCACTATGCACGCGCATGAGCATGTAAAATGTGTCGTGCGAATTTAACGACACAACTACAACAACAACAACAGCAAACCACGACAACAACACTGAAAAACAGCAACAACCGACGGCTTTGTTTCTGGAATCTTAAAGCCACCCCATAAACAGATCAGTCATACTGTGTTGCTTCTCCGAAACACCAACCAGCCGCACATGAAAGATCTAGTACCGGAGAGTTGAGCACGACATGTTGTGCCATGAATATTGTAGGTACTATATTTAATTAGTGCAAAGTTGCCCGTTGGGAGAGCGGTGTATACGGTGCACAGCACAGCCACCCGAGAGTATATATTATATATATACAAGTACATAGATATATTGCGGGCGCTGCTGTTTTTTTACGAGCCGGAACGAAAATAAATAACCGGCGATCGCACGCGATCATATAGACGGCGCTACGATAATGAACAACACGACTACCGTTGAGGAGACTACGGAGAAGTCGGCTGGCTGCAGTGTTACGACGACTGGCATTTACGCGTCTGTACTGGAAACCTCCGGGTGTTCAAATGAAGACAATGAGCCGCTAGAGACGATCGGTCTGTTGAACGGTCTGAACGAGTCGAACAATAATAATGAAAGGTCACCAATTGAAGACGAGCAAAACGCCAGTTTAACCGGTGAACCGCATTCGCGCAACCATCACGACGATACGATGGCCGAATTAAGCAGCGTCCGAGGTCAGGTTTTTGTGTGTCACTTTAATTAAATTTGACGTTTAATTAACTTTAATTAAATTTGACATTTAATTAAAATTTCTGCAACTATTCTATTCGTAGAAGAAAAGTTTTACTTTTCCTGTGCTGCAGCGCTATAAACTGAAGAAAAAGTTTACTATAGCTGCCGATAATTCTAGAAGTTGTGCACATTAGAATCTGTATATGCCGCGTCCACTGATTAACAACGCGCATGCTGCTCCATATGAGCGTTGTGTTCCTGTGATTAGTCGAACAACACTCAAATCAATTAAACTTTGTGTCGCATCTGAATATGCGCAATACATGGATATATTGTACATAATTGTACATACATAGTGCAATTACATAAATGCTGTCAGATGTTTGACAGAGGTTGAAAAACTGTAACTATTTTGCTGATTGTTTGAGAGTCGTATACACAGTTCTCATGTGTGATATATCAATTTGCAAAATTGCTGAAACTCTGTTTGACGGCAATTTGGCTAATGAAAAAATTAAATACCGCGCGTTGAATAATGTTTCCGGCGTCGAAACAGCAGATATGATATGACATGATATGATACCTTCATTAAACTGCGTCTGTCATCCGTTGCATCATTCCATGTTTTTATTTCACTTTCATTTCATCATTCGTAAAATTGCTTGTTCTCTGACTTTGTCAATCTATGCATTCAAAAATCCACCATTTGTGGTTTTGCATCACCTTACAGATCATCACAAGTACACTGTTTCTGACCGTCACGCACAAATCGCCGAATCATTGTTTTTTTTTTGTTCACTGAAACCTCTCAACTGATCGTAACCGTCAGTTAGCCATCTGCCTTGAAACTAATCCCGAAAAATGGCTAACACTCAACACGAATTTCAGCTGCCATTTTGTGTGCAACACGCTCAATTTTCAGCGTGATTTACACACGCTGCTTTTAAAAACAGTTACACACACAGCGTCTATGTATAAACGCGCGCGCAAAGGTGCCAATTTTCGGCTACATCTTTCGATTGTGTCGTCTGTTTGTTTGTTTGTTTGCGCATCGACAGGTTTTTTCTCGTCCCTCCAAAACAGCCCACCCACCCGTCATTGCCTGCGAGATCAACCACACGAGAACATCGTTCAGTGGGCGCACAATGGTGCGGGCGCCTCAGGTGTGATCCCGAGTGTGTCCGTGTTTCAGCATGCGTTGGTGTTCTACATGTATCAGCAAAACCACAAAATTCGCACAGACGATAGGTAACAAACAAAAAAACCCTGCTGAAGTGGTTCGCCAGGCTCTCTCTACCATTCAGGTTGCATTGTTGGTTGGTGGTGTCAATATCAAGCACCCTTAAACATATCACTTCAGCTACTATGAGCAGCATGCGTGATGCACCAAAAGCCAACCATAACGCGTGTATAGCTAATGGGTGCCTCAGTAATTCATCTTGATCCAACAACACAAGGATGAGCGAACACAGTGGTGGGGCGCATGAAACCATCTGTCCATACTCCGCCCCCTCCCATCCCTGATTACAAAGGGTCAAACAGGGTCGGAGAAAACAACGGCGCGATTTTTGTCTTGCTTCCTCTCTGCGCCCTCGGCTTCTAAGCGGCTTGTGTTCCGCTCCGCAGTGTTTGTGTCAAAAGAGGAAGCTTACAACCTGAGTCGAATATGCTCTTGCGTGATCTCTGAAAGTGCCTACGGTAGCACGATACGTAACTGCTACCGTAGCGCAGTAAAAACAGTCGAGAAAAGGTTCAAAAAATTGTTAAATTATTTCTGGTCAAAAAAAAGTTCGCTGCTTTCGTCGGAATGAAGGTTATTATCGAAGAAACAGGTCAGTCAGTGCTTGTTGATTTTCTTTTCTGCTATTGATTTCATATTCGGCTTCGTTATATTGACGTTCAATTGTGATAGTCTATTCCGGCATTCCACTAATTTTTAGCAAGTCCTTTCACAGTCGGAAACTATCCAACGGACGTCGGAGCCAGGGGGCACCGCGGTATGCGTCTACCTGGCGAAATCGCAAACAGCGAACTTCTTGTATTGCAAACCGTTTTTTTTTGTTTCTTCTTCGCAAAATAATGTGCAATCATCATTACGGGGAAAACCGTTTTGCCATTTCCGAGGACACCCAACGATTTCAAGTGTCAAATTTGAATTTAGAGTTTTTTCAACACCCTCTGGACTGGAGAACGGAAACCGTTTCTGTGAGCTGACTGGCGCCTGAGTTAGAATCATTCTTGTTTGGAACAGAACAGCGGGCACAGACAAAGATTGTTGCGCGCCAAACTGCTACCCGTGCGTTAACAACGGGTCTTTTTTAGAGTCAACATTAATATAAGTAAAAATTTTAAAAAAAAAACTATTTTTTCGGTTGTCATCCTTGTATGTAGTTTTTCAATGCCATCACGTCAACAGACAATAATCAAAACCGAGATTTCTGCATGAAAACCTCTCCAAATTGAGAACATTTTAAAATTTTCCTCCTCACGGCCCCAAAAAATGGTGACGCACCGCAACATCAGTGCCTGGCCATATCATGTCATTTGATTCGCACATCTCTCCACTGTTCACTCTCACCAATCCATCGTTTTACAGTTTTTTTCTTCAATTTGCGTCTTTTGTTATCTGCGGAAAGGTGCCGTGACAACTTTAGCCCCAGCGCGGACGAAAAAATACCAAAATCGATTCCACAATTTATTCCATGCCAAAATTGTGCTAAAATTTAAAAAAAGGAGAAAAACCATGCTTTAAGCGGATTTTGGAATGGATTTGGGTATGTTTTCAGCGCCAAACATGTCCGTGCGCATTTTTTGCGGCTATTTTTTCTCTGGATCGTGAATGCTTGCTCGGACGCTGTGTGTGGCGCTACGCATCCCGAATGTTCTGTTGCAGTCGTCGTAAATTCGCGATGGAAAATTCTTTAGAATTTATTCAAAAATGATCATTTAGTTTTTTGGATGGTCAATCAAACTATCTGATTTCTTGTTTATTGCAAGTATCTTCCTTCACCCATCAGGCACACAGTAAAAGTTGCAAAAGAGCCAAAGCACAAGCTGGACACACATGCCAAAATAAAAGATATCGTTGATATGGTACCCGAACAGCATTGAGTAGTTTAGCTGTTCAAATTTCTTTTTTGATTGTAAAATTTGTCGGTAGTCAGTTTATGACCTATTTTTTTAAACGCGTCCCACTGAAATGACGTCATGTGCCGCCAAACATGCGCTTGCCGTTCACAGCAAACCAGACTTTCCGTTTAGCCGATTTCTTTTCGTAAACAAACGGTGAATGTCGAATCAGTCACACCAAACTGACATTTTAGTGCCTGTACTTTGACAAACGGGTGTTTTTAAAGCAAATGACGTCATTTTAGTCCGGACACGTTTGACTAAATCCACAATACAGTGTTAAGCTGATCCAAAATGGTTGAAACGGGCTGTCACGCGTAACATTCTGTCTACTTTTTAACACTTTTTTTGTGATAACATCAATGTAATTTCAACAACGGAACCCAACCAGTGTGTGCGCATGATTTCGCATGTTTTCCGGAAAACCATCCATGCAAATCATTCCGCTGACATGCTGTATGGACATCAATTATACCATTACTGCTGCCAGACAAACGAATTTGAGGTTTTCGGGCGTGGTTGCTCCTGAAAACCGCCATATGGTCAGTGTCCAGTTTATGGGACTCACCCGCGCAATAAAATCACTGCCATAAATTTGTGCATGTCTTCGTGGCTTTATGACTTCGATTGTGTAATGATTCTTATCACAATATGTTTGTTTGATACCCATTAAGCATCGATGTTGCATTTTTATGATCTTCTGGTTTGGCTGTGCATATGTGTCAAAATTTGTCTTGCGATGTTTATATCCGGAAGTGGGCTGTGGTCTTCGAAACGATGCCTTTTTCCGTTTGCACATGATTTATTGATCAGCAGGGTTTCTGATTTTCACTTGAGAGAGAGTGGTTTTTGCGCGAGGAACGCGCGCATTCCGCAAAATTTAGCTTAATTTATCAATTTAACACTGATACCGTTTGAGTGATTTCTCATGTCTTTTGACTAAACATTACACAGTATTTGTATGCGATATTTGAGCAAAACACACGTCAATTATCGCTCGTGCACTCACAGCGGTTTTTTGCAGCTTTTGACGAAAAAGCGAACAAACATTCTTGCATGTTACAACGGAAGACACAATAATGGTATACGGTATCTGCGCAACTGCACCTTCAAAATTTCGCAATTGAAACCAAGAAACTGACACATGCATATTACGTAATATAGGCTGAAAGTTACTGAAACGGACACATATTGCTTGACTCAGGTTCAATCAAATCAATAGCTCAAAAATAAAAAAAAAACGAAAGTTCAAAAAACACCAAAACATATTAAGCTGAAAAATAAAATGCCAAAAGTTTAAAAAAACACAAAAAACCATTCCAGAACGCCCGGGCGACTGCGGCGACGCCGCTGCGTTCGGCACCTTTGCCGGTCCCCTGTCGCACTGTAAACAATGCGGGGAGCCGATCCTCGATCGGTTCATCTTCAAGGTGCTCGAGCACTTCTACCATGGCGACTGTCTCCGGTGCGACGTCTGCAAGGAGCCGCTCGACAAGAAGTGCTACGCGCGCGCGGATCGAGTGTATTGTCACGACGATTTTTACAAGTGAGAATCGTTTTTGTTGTAGATTTTTTTGTTTTTTGTTCTCAACGGCATCTAAAAGTGCCAGCGTCCATTCTCGCTGGACAGTTATGAAGCAGAATAACAGCGCAGGTTTATGTGCTTGACGTGGCGCTTAAGCGCTAGCGAGTGTATGAATTGGCCGAAAACTAACGCTTGGGAAAAATTCGTGAACAGTTTGCTCAGTTGAGTAGTGGTTTCAGACGTGGAACGCAAAATTCGGCACATTGATTTCAATGTAACATGAAAACATGTGCAAAATCGCACAAACACACTGGCACACAAGCAATAACACAGTGCGCGCATATGGCAGCGTGTTGATGCCAGTGCATTTGGTTACTGTGCGCAACAGAAAAAAATGTTCATGGAAGACGCGCGGGTGTGCACGGTTTTGAACATGCACACGTGACTACTGTGGACTGACCCATAATTTCGCATCCTTTTATCACAAATGGGGAAGTTCACAAAACCCTTTTCATCCACACGTAACCTTTTAGGACTGACCCCTTATTTCGCATCCTTTTATCACAAAAAGTGGGAAAGTTTACAAAAATCCCTTTTCCAATCAGAAAACACGGCTCTAAGTGCGCGGGCTGCGGCGAGGGTCTCCAGCCGGCCACTGTGGTCCGACGGGCACACGACAAAGTCTACCACATGTGCTGCTTCAAGTGCTGCATCTGCCATCGACAACTGGACACCGGAGATGAGTTCTACTTGATTCCGTCGGACGGGCAGCTCGTCTGCAAGGCCGATTACGATGCGGCGAAGAATAAAGGTGGAGTGAGCGTTTTTTGGTGTGCTTTTGTTGGTGGTGCGGAGAAACTGAGGAGGATGACTAGGTGACTATACTGACTGATAGAGTGGCTACTGAAATGATCTGGCCACGTTTTGTTATCTTACAAACACACAACAGACACATACATGTAACAGCTACTGTTATTGTACTTGCCACTTATTCAGTAGCCACACTTGTTTTAGCCAAGCGCATCTGAAACTCCGAAATAGCCAATTCAGCAGCCACACATTTTTCTCAGTTGACTTGACTGACACCGCGCGTGTGTTGGACGGACACACGTTTTGCTGATTATTGTCCAATGTCACAACGCATTGCGTTGCTGCACTAATCACCCAATCAATGATTTTTTCCTTCTTCTTCAGAAGCCGACAACGCCAACAAACGCCCGCGGACAACGATCACCGCGAAGCAACTGGAAACCCTAAAGCAAGCCTATCAGAGTAGTCCGAAACCGGCGCGGCACATTCGCGAGCAACTGGCTGCGGACACCGGACTGGACATGCGCGTGGTGCAGGTTGGATTGGAACTTGGAGTTGATTATTAGAAGAATTTTGTGTGAAAGGCGTTTTACTTGCAAAATAAAGTGAAACTGCAGCTGCCGGTGGGTTTTTGAATAAAGTTATTCGGCTGGTTGATTGGTTGATTGATTGGGTTGATTGATTGTTTTGTTGATTGATTGATTCTGTGAGCGATTGATGGATCAATTGACTGACACGCAGGATTCTCAGAAACGCAGAATCTCACAGTAATTACCGCTGCTCAATCCTGAAAAAACGCCCGCCCAAAAAAACTGCAGGTCTGGTTTCAAAATCGTCGCGCCAAAGAGAAACGCCTGAAGAAGGACGCCGGTCGGGCGCGCTGGGCGCAATACTTTCAGAAGTCACTGAAGCCGACCACTTCCGCCGGTGCGGTCAAATGCGGTGCGGCGGGCGCAAGCGGTGCGGGCGGCGCGGGCTCGGGCAGCAACTGCGGCGGCGACAGCGAGTCGAGTGACGCTGACGAAGCGAGCATCATGCTCGACATTCATCACGACACTTTTGACATGGACACTGACTCGGCCGCCGGCATGTTCAGTCCGAGTGAGTGACGGTGTTCTTTTTTTGGTTTTGATGATTGGCTCTGATTTTGGATGCACACTAGAAACTCGACAGATCACGCTTGAGTTCACTTTTGGAGTAACTCGGGTTCACGCACGTCAACTGTTTAAGGTGAAAACACCATTTTGATTTTCGTCCGTACGCACAAACGTACGCAAACTAATCGTGTCCGTAATGCATTAAGATAGCACACACGACACGATTTCTAAATCGCGTGGCCATTTTTTACGTGTCGTGTCCGTGCGTACGCATAAAAAACTAATTGCTAAACGCGCCTTTACTGGTTACATCTTTGGGTTTACATTACGCAAACTTAGCAAAACTGTTTCCCTCGTGTTTTGTTCAGTTTACTGGCACTATAAAAACGGGCTCCACTAGAAGCAGTGACACTATCAAGCTCACACCTCCTCTTCACGCCAGTACAAAATTTGTTGTAGCAGTGTCTTCACACTCGAACAAAAACAAAACTCCAATCAAACCAACAAAAAAAACCCGAACGGATCTTCGCAGGCGACAGCCTGTGCGACGGCTCATTCGACGAAGCGACGCCCGTCTCGTCCGAGCCGTCCAGCCTGTTGAGTCACGCGCAGAGTCTACTGGACACCAGCAGCCGCTACATCGGGGGCGGTGCGGGTGGGCACCCGCCGCTCGTCGAGGGGCTGCCGCCGATGCCGCTCGTACCACCGCCGTCAGATGCAGCCGTTTTCGCCAGCGGTATCGATCAGGCCACCTCGGCGCTACAGGCGGCTTTCTGCCTCCCGAGCACTTTTGTGCCGTGATCACCGTTTTTTCTTGTCGCTGATTGCTTGTGGTGTATAAAGTGATATTTTTAGCTGCCGCCATGTGCAGTTGAGCTCTAAAATCACATGCAATTAGCATGATTTGGTTGGTGATCACGTGAATGCGTTGGATGCGTGGTAAGCATGCATCTTGTGATCGCCAGCCAACCAATCAGCTGACTGCCCATAATACAGAGTTCGACCGCACATTTGTCGCGCAGTCCTTTTTCGATGAATATTATTGTTCAATGCACTGAGAAATCAACACAACAGGCAAGTTTCGCTGTTGGTTTCAGCTTTTTTATTGCAACTCTCGTAATTGCGTTGAATGGTAAAAAAATTCTGAAATTAGACCGATTTTAGTTTTTGTCAATGGCTTCAGAATTGGCAACTGAGCGCACCTATATTTCCGTGATATGTGTCCATACGAAATATTTTGAATAATATTATGACCTATTTTTTCAAACATGTTCCACTGAAATGACGTCATGTGCCGTCAACCATGCGCTTGCCGTTCATAGCCAACCAGACTTTCTGTTTAGCCGTTTCTTCCCGTAAACAAATGGTGACTGTCGAATCAGTCACACCAAACTGACATTTTAGTGCCTGCCAAACTAAAAGCAAATGACGTCATTTTAGTCCGCACACGTTTGAATAAATCCACAATATTATTATTTTAAGATTTGTGAAACGAACTTTCATCAAAATTCGTGATTCGATTTGCTTGGTATTGTATTTGTTTGTCTGCGCGGTGTGGTCAAACGTGCAATTTGGAAGACGGTGAAGAAATTTCTGGAATAAACAAAAAGTCAAACATCACGAAGTGCGATAGTCTTTTTATCCAATTTGCATAAAAATTTTCTGGGAAATCACAATAATATTCTTGAACTACTCACTTTGGTAAACCACCGTTTTACTGGCGTTTAGATCATCCGTTAAAACGTGTCTCCATTCGTTCAAGATACAACATCAAGCAAATACGAAATCAAAACGAATACAAACGATACCGATCATTTACAAACAACGCATTTGACAGCATTCTCACAGGTGTGCAAATAACTCTGCCAATATTAAACCCGCGAAAAAGTTCTTCAGAACTTCATAAGTACAAAAAACATGCAAAATAGGAAACCGAAAAACCAACAACAGTAAGTAACACCGGATTTTCAATCACAAGAATTTAGCCATTCAAGCAGCTGCCTCTGCATCCTGCCACGCTTTCAAGAACTCTAGCCGAAGACTACGATTGGTATCCGTGTCTTTCTGGTACATGAGGTGAACCTGCAATGGTATTTTTTGAGGAAGTTGTTTTCTACAATTTCGAAAAGAAGTGATGCTAAAAAAGTCTAAATTTTCGTTGCAGCGGTCAGAAAATTTTGAAAATTTATCTACCTGAACAAGCAGTTTACAATTGGATTGCAAGCAATTCTGCTTCAGTCGAATCACGATCGAGTTTTGCTGATCACTGTTGCACGTGGACGCGTCTAATAAACGGCAGCCTAAAAATAAAAATGTTTTGTTGATGTCCTTTATTAGCACTGCACCAACATCTTGCAGCGATTTCGGAAGCCCCAAAATGAAAAGGTGGCTTGGGTTCTGTGGTATGGACAGGCTGGTAAAACAACTGTAATCACCGATAGTGTTCTTCCACAATATTCTTGCCGGCGACAAGACTAAAGCAGCATTCACGAAGCGGTATTCAGTGACGCACATCTATTTGGGTCTCCGAATTTCATGCTGTTCATACAGTTTTATCGGAGTTTCCTGCTTTTTCGCGAAATAAAATGGATGGATGGATGGATGGATGGATGGATGGATGGATGGATGGATGGATGGATGGATGGATGGATGGATGGATGGATGGATGGATGGATGGATGGATGGATGGATGGATCGATGGATGGATGGATGGATGGATGGATGGATGGATGGATGGATGGATGGATGGATGGATGGGATGGATGGATGGATGGATGGATGGATGGATGGATGGATGGATGGATGGATGGATGGCGAGCCGCAAAATCAACAACGAACCAAACAAGAATCTCGCGTCGGCGTCAGCAGCCACCGACCGCACCGGGCTGCCATTCACTTCGACCGACTCGACCGGGCAGGCGCCCCAAAAGTTCGTGATCACGTGCTGGAATGGTGGATTGGAACGCTGATTTTTCTATTCAAAACACCCGAAATTGAATCGGAAGTCCACTGCACCCCCTGGAGAGCAGTCCAGGTTGTGTTGAACTTGATAAAAAGAACACATTCCTGGTCGTCTGCGCGTTTGATTTGGTGTTTTTCTGACAAGCTTTGAAACAATTTTCGCAATCTCAAGCATTTTTGCTCAACAGCAGCACATTATTGATGACGGCCGCAGGGACTCCCACACTTCTGCATCTGATTTTGTCCAAAGGAGAAATGCAGAGAACTTGGTTGTTGCCAAAATCACAGCTTCCCGCTGACGAACTCCGCCACAACACCAATACAGAGCATGTAGATCGCACGATCATTCGCAACGACCGAGTGGTGATCGAAGAATAGTTGGAATGTCGTCGATTACCACAGATGAAAATGTCAAATAAACGTCAAAATTTCAACCGTCAAAGCCGCCGCAAACTGCCCGTTGTTTTTCAAAGCCACTAAGCCAGCGTTGTATCCTATTCAACGGAATATACACAGACCTTATCGCCGACGAACTTCGCCACGCCAATGCAGAGCATGTAGATCGCGCGATCGCTCGTGATCACAGAGTGGTGATCGAAGAATATCTGGAATGTCGTCGACTCCCACAGACTGTAGCAGTGCAACGGGCTGACGGCGCGTTTGATGACGATATCGCTGCAACATAATTTTGTTGTTTACTGATTAAAGTTTGCGTTTGGAAAGCGCGCACTTTTTTGGCTTGTCGAGTGTGGTTTCGCGGCGATGTTTGCGCAGGACTGATCATACGGTAATCCTTATCATTGGCCCTACTGGTTTGATGCAGTCCATCATCGGGCCAGAGTCAAAATGTTTGACAGTAAAGCACAGATTGCACTATTTTGTCAGTTTTACGACAATGACTGTCAAACGTCACATAAGAGGGTACGGTATTCGAATAAAAGGAAGCATTCACAAGAGCCGTTTTAAAATCGGTGATTTAGTGATCAGTTTCTGTTTGCTGGAATAAAACAAACCTAGACTGGAATAAAAATTGACTGGATTTGAAAATCACCGAAGAGCAAACGAGCCAAGCCAAACCTGAGCGCCTGTCTGAGTGCTGACTCAAACGACTGTTGCACCCGCTTCACGTGATCCTCGATTACGGTGTGCACTTGCCGTAGATCGCGTTGCTGAGAGTTGAAAAAATGGATAGAACAACCATGAAAAACGTTAATTTCGTGCATCAAAAATTGAGTTTTCACGTTGATTAGCTATCTCGGGCTATTATAGTGGGACCAATTGGTGAGCCCAATCAAAAGCACCCTCTGGCCTCTACTGAGTTGCACAGAGCTCAGCGATTCAAGTAGATTTTTACAAATTCAACAAACAAAATAGTTTTGTAGTGACATAATCATAAACAACTGCAAATAACGAACGTCGTAACAAAATAGGTCCAATAAAGTCTACCACAATCATGGCAATTTTCCACCCAGACCAAATCTGTCTCCCTGTCCTGTGCCTCCCCCCCGCCCACCTGCGCATACAGCAACGGCGTCAACAGCAGCATGTCCTTCTTGTCGACGGTGGTCATGATGTGATTGAAGTCAGCACCAGCCTCCAGTAGCATTTTCACTAGCTGCGCGCATCCGCTTTCAATCGCCAACTGAAGCGGCGAACATTTCGCGCGATCGTTGATCGTCAACATCGGTCGCATTTGTAGCAGCTTGCGCACCTGGCCGTTGAATGTCGAGTTTAGTTTGGTTTAGTTTATTTCAACAAAAAATGATTGGAAATTTATTAAAGATGGAGATGGACTTTGATTGGACTTTGTTCGATTCGTTTCGATTTCGCAGCAATTCCGCGTCTACGCGGCAGCGATACAATATGATTCCAGAGGAACATTTATAAAACCTTAAGGGGCATTCATGAAGTAGTATTTAGTGACGCGCAGCTATGTTAATGCTTAGCTAAGTGGTCACTGAATACTGTTTCATGAATGCCGCTTTGGTAATCCAATAGTGCGACACCACACCACTGAGCCCCAGATTGAATTCATGACATACGAATGTTTTCTCACACAAACTGATCAATCAATGTCTGCTCTTCAAGGTGATGTGAGGAAACGTTGATTTTTGTTGATTCATGAATTTATTTCGGCGTTCAGTGGTGTAGCACTAATGGACTGCTAACGTCTGTAAAACTGTCCCCAAAAAGTGCAGTGTAAACATTATGCAAGCTGAAACAAAACTGCATTAGTCCTTTCAACCTATGACGTGAATAAAATGGCGAACACACAAAACCAAAACACCGACGTTTCTCAAGAACCCACTTCACAAAAGCCAAGCAAACCCAAAACATCGACTTTTCTCAAGAACCCACTTTACACAGGCCAACAAAATCGCCCGGCTTCAAACTGCCCGTGTCTTTCCCGGTGCGGTTCTTCACTGCGGCCACCGCGTAATGCAATGCGGTAGCTCCAGTTTGCGGGTCTGTGTCAGAGGAAAACAACAGGAGAATAGAGATTCACTCAAACAACGTTGACGAAAAAAAAACAAAAAACAACAAGACGACAAGAGTCAAATGCCAAAACTGTGAACACACATGAGGAGACCCGTGAAATTTTTTGGCATTCCAACTATTATCGATGCAGCAGTTTTCAAGCGAGAGAGAGAATAAAAACTGATTTTGAGCAATACGAAAATATTGGTCAATATTTTCAGTCCATGAAATACAGTTGAACTCTAAATTATAAAACAATCAGCTGATTGGTTGATAGTCATGTAATGCATGCTTTCTGTCCTGCACGACACACTCCACACATCCATGCATCACGTGATCACCAACCAATCATCCGATTGCCGATAAATTTCGACTTCCACCGTAAATTTCAGCCGACAAAAAACTCTTGATCGACGGAAAGAAACCGTCGTCGTCACCGACCAACGTCATCGACGGACACAAGCTTGCCGTGCACGAGCAACTCGAGGATGTTCTCCTGCGCGTGCGCCCCATTGCACGGCTGTTTCGCGAGCTCATGGAAGAGGTGCACCAGACGGGCGTGGTTAGCAGCGGATTGGAGCGCTTTCGTTTGCGGCGCGGTCGGGTGACGCCGACAGTAGAGTGCGATCGACCGGACCGTCTCGGCGTCGCCGGACTTTGCGGCCGAGATCAGCTGCAATTGAATATGCGGTCGGACCGGACCGTAAGCGCAATCGAGCTGCCCATCAGTGATGCCAAGCGGTCGATAACGTTCGACGGTCGAGCAACCGATACGTTACAAACAAACCAAACCACCAATCAATCAATCAATTAGTCAATCAATCAATCAATCAGCCTATCATCAACCAAACAATCTACCTATCAGTCAATCTATGTTCCTATCAATCAATGCACCTAACAATCAACCAATATATCTGTCGATCACATTTTGGGCCGATCTCATTTCATGCAGTCAACTGACGCATTCAAGCAGTCATGACTGTTCTGTTCTTGCGTACGCATTGCAGTCAATCACAAGTCACAACCAAAGCAAAACCAGTCAATCAGTCGACGAGTCAAAAGTCACGCAGTCAATCAACCAAGACACCATAACCCACCAACCTACCACCAGATGAACCAACCAACCCAAAACTACCGAAAAAAACTCCACTTCCAACCCTGTGAAGCGAGTCGGGCGCGCATCGCGGTTGCTCCAGCATTTTCTGTTTGTAGAATTCCGCCAGTGGCACGTCGGTCGTGACCGGCATCGGCAGCGACACGTACGGATCCGAATCGGGTGGCGATTTCGCCGACTCCGAAGCCGACGAAGCGGGCGGTTCGGTGTTTTCCGACGGTTTCGCCGGTGTAATGTTGGTTTTCGCTCGGTCAGGCGACGCTCGAGGACGTTTCTCAGGCGGGTCGCTCGGCTCTTTGCCGGTATCCTTGTCCTTGGTTGCTTCTGCAGGGCGTTCTTGTCTCTGTTGTTTTTCGCAGCCAGATGAACTGATTGGAGTTGTTGTTGTTGTTGTTGTTGTTGTTGTTGTTGTTGTTGTTGTTGTTTTGTCAGTTCTGGCTGGTGGTGTGCTATTGTTTTGCTTCGCCGCTAGCGGGGATGGCTGAAGAATATTGTGTTCCCCGTAAAACCAACCACTTGAACACGTTTTATACCACTTTTTTGATTAAGCCGCGTTTAGCAATTAGTTTTTTGTCCGTACGCACGGACACGACACGTAAAAAATGGCTACGCGATTTAGAAATCGTGTCGTGTGTGCTATCTAAATGCATTACGGACACGATTAGTTTGCGCACGGGATTTAGAACGACGTTTGTGCGTACGGACGAAAAACTAAATGGTGTTTCCGCCTTTATCCTCCCATCCGGTTATGGACACCCGAAGCATATAACAGCAACACCAAACACCGGTGGATTGGACGGACCACAAGAAAGCGGGCGGTAAAAACCCGTCACGCCAAATATCAGACATCATGATGTGCCAAAAAAGGCTTGGCGTAGGATACCTAGACTCACAACAACAAGCCATTCTCGTTTGACCTGCGCTCGATTAAACGAGTCCGCAAAACAAACCGCTCGTCATGATAAAGGGGAGGGCAAACAACTTCTGAAAAAAATTGAAAAAAAAATTGTCAAAGAAACGCACGGCCATTTTCGCCTCATCCTTCAAACGTTTCGCAATCGCCTCCACCGCATTGCCGGTTGGTTTCGTTGCAGTCGAGCTTGTTGTCTTTGTTGTTGTTGTTGTTGTTGATACCGTTATTCGCACATCCGAATGCTGTTCGCTATTAGCCAAATCAGCCGTCGTTATCTGTTTGCTTATTTCGCCGATTAAACTGGTGCTCGCTAACTCTGCGGGCGTCGGCTTTTGATCAACGTTTGCGGTTGGTGGCTGCAATTTTGTTTGAAAAGTATAATTATCACCGCTTTTTGGTTCTGCGACTTCCTGGCGCAAATAGAATAGATAGAAGTAAACGAGACGCTAAAGTGGAGATCCATGGATCAGAGTGAAACAAAGAAAGCAGCGTCAATTCCAAAGTCAAACCTCCGCCACAGTATTGGTCGTCTTTTCTTCCGCATTTTCCACCGGCCTCTCTGCTACCTCGACATTCTCAGTTTCTCTCGTTTCATCCGTCTGTTTCTCTTCATCAACGAACGGGTACGTCACTTGTTGCTGTTCTTGCTCTTCCCGTTGCGCCAGCGGTTGCCGTCGCGGGCGACCCCGCCCCCTTGCGGTCGTGCCGCGCACGTTCGCCCCGCCCCCTCCGCGGCCACGTTTCGCGCGCGCTCCGCCCCCACCGTCAGCCACGCCCCCGCCGGCGCTGGATCGCAGTCGTTTTTTCGTGCTACTACTGGCACCGGCGCTGTTACGCGCCACTGATTCGGCGACTTCTGCAGTAAAAAAATAGGATTATTTGAATCGTTTGAAAGATTTATTGATAGGTAACCATTCACCCAGTAGACCGGTTACACCATAGAACCACAGCCAAAATCAACCTGCCATATTCAAGCTAGACACGTGCCAGTTTAACGCAAATAAGCATCACGCGGCATTCATGAAGCGCTATTTAGTGACATAAAGCCATGTTAAAAACATAGCAGCTTCATGTCACCAGGTACTGCTTTATAAATGCCACTCAAGTTTTGGTGATTTTTGGCACTACTTTCGTGTCGTGGTGTGTATAACAACACAAGCTCCAAAACAGCAAACTGCCTTCAATGGTGGATGTGATGCTGTCAGACAACGGTGATGCAGTGTCCGCATCCTCATGTTTCCGCTCACTGTCGCTCAATTCAGCGCGACTGTTTTGTGAATCCGCCGTATTTGCCGGCGGTCGACCCCGTCTTCTTCGTGTTGCCATTCGTTTCGCAACCACCACTGGGCGCGATTTGCCTGAAAATTTTCAATGTCGTTAAAAAGTGATTCATTCATGGCGCTTCACTTCCCCGGATGGTCTACTTCTGTATCATACCTAATTATCTGATTGATTGGTTGGTGATGCATGCATGCATTCTTTTTTCTGTGCATGCATTGCTGTAACGGCGGAGCTGCGCCTGAATGCAGATATCACGTGGTCACCCAGCCAATCAGCTAATCACACCTGATATGTGAATAGTAATAGTTGATTGGTTGGTACATATGATATAGAACTGCTGTGTGAACCGATTGATTTGTTGCGATAGCTGAATAATTGCTGATTGAGAGAAATAGCTGATTGGTTTGTTGCACACACGCGCAGTTGATGCGTGCATTATGTGCGGGCGCCATCCGCCTTTCACAATTCACAGCAATGCCTGCATCAACTGCACATGTGTATACAACACCAACCAATCAGCTGGTTGTATACATTAGCCAGATCGACTGCAGTATAGCTTCATGTGCACGAACGAACTGCGCACGCTCACCTCGCGCCGACTTCATCGCTCCTCTGTTCATAGTGCCGCCACTGGCCGCGGCGCGTCTTGCGCTCGACGCAGTTGTACCACCGTCGTTGCCGAGTTTCGCAATCGCCGCTTCCGCCGCTTGACGCCGCGTTCGAATGTGCTGCAGAACAAAAACAAACAAAAACAAGTGACTGTTGAGATTGGAAAATGCACACAGTCATTCTGTTAAATCACGCGCCGACAATCAGCTAACTGGCTAACTGCCTTTGCGATTGTGCATGGCCAACCGACTTGACGTGATTCAAATGCTGTAGGCTGTACAGTATGGCCGAATAAATAAGGCAGCCCGTCAAGGCGAGATCAGTTGCAGACTAGGAGTTGTCTTTTTCAAAAATGCCAACATAACTCCTAATCATGTGTTCAAGGGATCAAAAATGAACAGAATAGCACGAAGAATCCATAAGTCTAAAAAACGCGTCAAATTTAGCATACAATTTGGTTTCTGAACGTCTTTTTTCTTTCATTCAAATTTCGCGCGCTCCTTGTACCCTGAAAAAAGCTGCCATGTTTAATCGGCCATTCCGTATAAACGGCGATTGTTTACAGGGCCATTCATGAAGCAGTATTTCACGACCGCGTAGCTATGTTTTTAACACAGCTACGCGTCACTAAATACTGTTTCATGAATGCCGCTTGGCAGTGTCACTGTTTGGATGTAGTGCATTGCTGATCTGCAGTGCACCAGCATCCCAGCGACGCTGCGCCCTCTGGAGAGCACGGGGGCAGCGTATGGCTAAAGGCCAATTCATGCACACAAAATTTATCCGGCACGGCACGTCACGTCTCATTCATCGAGCAAAAAAACAGCAATCCGGCACGGCACGTTTTCTCTAGAACATGTGCTCGTTGATAGACGCAGTCATACATGACGTGCCGTGACGTGCCGGATAGATTTAAGGGCGTTGGGTTCACGGGACACTTTTCGACCCAACATTGCCCATAAATTCTTACAATAGCGTTTGTACGGCTGATACAACACGCGCGCAATACATAGCAGCACACACGTGCGCAGCGGTTCCAACACTTACTTTTGGCCGCCAGTGTATACGTCATGCATGAATTGACCTCAACGCCACGGCCAACCTGGTCCTGGACACGATACGAGCCCTTCACGCAGTGTCCCGGCCCCGGACAATGAACAACGGGTCAACAACACAGCAACCGGTCTCAAGGTCAACCTGATCAATCGCGTGATGCGTCTTGTCCAGCGTCTCGAACTGAATGTCGTGCCAGAATTTGTCGCGCAACAACTCTCGCGGCTCTTCGTCCGTCTCCTCCCAGCCGACCCACTTTGTCGAGCGTCTGGAGCGACGCCGCCGTCCGCCGCTGCCGCCCCCCGTCGCCGCTGCGGCGCTCGACGAACGACTCGACGACGCTTCTTCGGATTCTTGCTCGTCTGAAATGTTTTTTTTGGAACTGGATTGGAATTGATTTCGATTATTCGGAGCTTTTTTGACATTCGATGATACCGAATGACAACACACGATCCCCCGAGAGACCAGTGGCCAGGTTTATAAAAGTGAGGAGTTTACAAGTTGAGGAGTGGAGGAGTGAGGGGAAATTTTTTTTGAGGCGACTAGTTGAGTCGAGTTTTATGAAACTGACGAGTGATGTGGTGAGCAGAAAACTGAGCAGAAACTGAAATGTCACGTGTTAAAAAGGCACTCCTCAAAACACCCCCGCACCTTCGTGCTGCTGCTGCATTTGTTCGTCCTCGCCGAGATCGCTGTCGTTCTCAAACTCGTCATCGTCGTCGTCGTCATGCTCATCCGGCGGCACCGTTGATTTGCTCGTGTTCACATCATCCGATTCAGTTTCGTTCGGTTGCGACGAGTCGACAGAGGTGTCGACGTTCGATTCTGAACAGGAAAACGGGACTGTGTAAAAAAAGTCGCGATCTAACTCGACATTGAATGAGAAACGTGATCCGCACGACGATAAAATTTATTTGAAAATTGACACGGCATATGACTGATTGATTGACATGCTGATTGGTTGGTGCGCATGCGCATACCCGTGGTGTGCATGCATTGCTGTTGCAAGAAGAGACCTGATGCTGGCGATGCCTCCGTAACCGCAGCAAAAATACGCACACGAATGCATGCATCACCATTCTCATAACTGAATAACATATCCAACTAGCTGATTGGTTGATGCATTCTGTGTAAACTAAACTCAGCGTCGCCACAGCTATCACGGGTCACGGAATACACTTAGAGATGTAAGGGTCAAAAAAAAATTTTTTTTTTAATTAAAAAAAAAAATAAATAAAAAAAAAATGAGCATTTTTTTTTTTTTTTTTATTAAAAATTTTTGAATTTTTTTCTTTAATGTGCCCTGAAAATGCCGTTTTTGGCATAATTTTTCGAAAGTTCAACAAAAATTTTCTTTGACTTTACCTTGTCACTTAGTCTTCAACGCTGCAGGTGGTATTCTGGATTGATTTATCGACTGTTTTCAGCCTTGGTGAGTGATGATCGACTCGCGCATTGAAGTACTTGAGCGTCGCAAAGGCTAGTTCAACAAATTCCGATGTCGCTAAGGTGAGATAGAAGCAGAGAACTCACATTTACGCATCGTTTTTCAGGATCTCGAAAGGTGGAAATTGCACTGTCTGCCACTGCAAGCGTAACTTCGTTGGTTGCTCGTTGCTGTTTCGCCTCGTGTCGTCAGCGTGATCACACCGGTTTGTTGTGGAACTTGTTTCCATGTTATTTGAGGTGAATTGAGAGGCAAAACACGAGACGTGATGTCGTCGGTGGGAAAATGGGGTCGCCGAAACCAAGTCTGAAATTTTCACCCTCCTCCCATATGAGTGGGGGTCATATGGTAAGTCGGTGGCTCCTTAGATGGTGATATTCGGACTCCCTGAAAAATTCTGAACAACTTTCATTTTAAAAAAAAAAATTTAAAAAAAAAAAATTTTTTTTTTTAAAAGAAAAAAAATAGAAATTTTTTTTTTCTTGACATCTCTAAATACACTACACCGACCAATCAGCTAGTTGGATATGTCATTGAGTTTGACAGCACTTGTCTACTGGAGAATTACAAGAGAACCAATCAGCGACTTGTACACGAGAGATCATAAAACACACGCCTTTCTGCTGTAGTTCCTGGTAATACAATCGTATCATTTGATCGCAGCCTTCGCCAAGATTCTCCTCCGGCTCCCACGTGTCCTGATCCGCCGAGAATCCTCTCCATCGTACTTTGTACAGTCTCCGGTGGCCGGCGGCGTCGTCGCGAACGCCAACGATTTTCTCCACCTGGAATGAAAAGTTTTCGGGATTCCGGGACGGTGAACGACTTTCAGTCAGACAAACTACGACCCATGGACACGGGCAATTGATGCATTTTCTCGCAATTCGACTCTTCTGGCATTTTTGCTGTTTTTTTTT
This sequence comes from Theristus sp. LFF4_11, assembly GCA_030248135.1. Lineage (NCBI taxonomy): Eukaryota > Metazoa > Nematoda > Chromadorea > Monhysterida > Xyalidae > Theristus > Theristus sp. LFF4_11. The sequence continues at coordinate 6,501 of JASANC010000803.1, read as the reverse complement.
GAAACCGTGCACTTTCCATTCCACCCGGACTTCCAGTTTTCTGTGAATTGCAAGGTCACGAAAAAAAACCACGAACGGCACGTTTCATTTCACCAGCAATGCAACAGATATGTGTGTTTGTTTAGCCTGTTGCTTGTTGTACTTTTTTTTGTTGGTACCCTGAAAAATGACCGAAGCAGTGCACGCACGCACGGTCTTTGAGAGTCAAAACGTTGCGAACAAAATCAATAAAATTCATTCGGACTGACTGCAGTGAATCACAGACAACTGGCATTTCCATGTTCGCGGAAACGATTTCAGCAAAAAATAGTCAGTCCTGGTCTACAAAAAAAACAATCGAGAGTTTTCAGCTTTGATTTCTCTCTCACGTCATAATCTTCGTCCATGGCGTTTTTTTTGTGTGCAGCGTAAATTATAACCGATGCTAAGCGTCAGCGGTTCAGTGGCTTGTACATGGCCGTAAATTCGGGAGGCGCTTGCACGTCAAATGTGGTTGGTTCTTCTCGGACTCCCTGATTGATTTAGCACAACTTTGATTTTCAAAATTAAAAAAAAGAAGTTTTTTCTTCAAAAAAAAAACCAAAAATGACAATTTTTGCTTTTTTAGCAACCCTATCGACAACGCGCCGCGGTGGCGCTTCTTCGAGGCGACAAATCGGCAAAGCAGCCAAGAGTTGACAAGCAGTTTACTTAACATTTGAAGCGTAAGAACAAGGTATTTTACTGCTGTTCGGTCCGTTAACGAGCAAATGAAACCAATTGCAGAGCTAAACTCAATTCACACACAAAACGAGAACCGAAAACTGAAGAACCCGAAACAATCAACAAACAAAAAAACTTCAATGAATGGTTTCCTGAATCCTGACACAAGATTAAGAACAGCAACGACACCTGTGACGGCTGAACACAATGATGAAAAACAAAAAACCAAAGAAACAAATCTATGAGATGTCTCTTCATTCATCATTTTATTTTGTTTTTTTTTCTTTTGTTTTTTTCAGTTTTTTTTGGCACATCTTTTTTTCGTTTTTTTCTTTTTTTTTTGAAGAGACGCAGAAACAGACATATCGTAAACACACAAAGGACCCTTAAAACAGTCACACGTAAAGTCACATAACAAAAAAACGATCCGAAACGCACTGAAATAAACGAAGCAATCGAAACAAAAAAGAAACCGAGCCAAGTCAAACGAAAAAAACCTGAACTGATCGGAACACCACAAATTTAACGAACTCAAAAATCAAAAATGAATAGATGCAGAGTCGGATTTCTCGCGAACACAAGAAATGATTCTTGAAACCAAAAGTTACACATCAAAAAGACGAACCAAAGCAAACTGAACAAAAGCACAACAATCGAAACAAAACGATGTATAACCATACCTAGCCAAAATCGCAAACATTTCTTACCCGGGCCGTAGGCACGGGTCAACTACTAGTACCTAGCAAAAACATAATCGATAACACCGGTACTGAACAACACGAAATCAGCAAGCAAAAAATGAATGAAGAGACCCAGAATTGGAGATATCGCGAACACAGACTCTTGAAAACAGCGTTTCACTTGAAAAACACGAATCGAAAATGAGCCGAACGGATTTTTTTGTTTTTTGTTTTTTAAATCCGGATTTTCTTTTTCAAATTAAAAAAAGTGAGAAATTTTTCGTAAAACTACAAAGCTAAACCGGAGCTGGAGCTGATCCCTGATCCCAATGTTTCACCCCTTCAACAAAGCTGTCAATCAAGGCACTTTCACTTTGTTAAAAAGGCTTCACTTAGGATTAGGATTAGGTTTAGGATTAGGAACCTACAACGACTTCATTAGGATTAGGATTGGGCTTAGGATTAGGAACCTACAACGACTTCATTGAAACCGAACTAAACAACAAAACAGACTGTAAACTTGGCTTTGGTTTAGTAATGTAGGCAAAGCGAAATTTTTCTTTTCGATACTTCGCTCTGAAAATTCGATTTTTGGCATTAATTTTTTTAATTTTTTCCAAATCCCAACTTTCTTGTGTGCAGTCTATCTCGCTAATACCGTATTACCCCCATTAAACCCCCCCACCATTAATCCCCCCCACCAATAAACCCCCACCTCCCCGACCAGTTTCCGAATAATCCCCCCCCCCCACAAATAATCCCCCATGGGGGATTATTGGAGACCTGTTTGAAACACATACCCAGCGAATTCAGTGGCTGGTTGCAGTGAAAATGATGAAATTGTGCTACCAAAGGCCCCAAATGGGTGAGTTAATAGTAATTTCATTACAAAAGGCTGTTATAAAAGGAAATTTCTATGTAGAGTAGAAGTTTCTGCGACTTTCTTGCCTGCCATGCAATGTATTTTTGCCATTTTTCAACAAACCCCCACCCCTAGAATTTTTTGTAAATAAACCCCCCCCCCACCAATAATCCCCCCCACCAATAAACCCCCACCCCTAAAAGTCGCTGACGTATTAATCCCCCATGGGGGTTTATTGGGGGTAATACGGTATATGCAACTCGCTGATTGGTCGGCTCCTCACGCTCCGCACCCCTGGGAACGGGATTCAGAAAATATCATGTTTTTTTGTTGTTCAGCGGTTTGTTTTCATTTTTTTTTCATGCCGAAAAAATTCTAAATCAAAAACTACAAAATTCCAAACGTTTGAATTGGTAAAAAATTGATTTTCATCCCGCTTTTAACAATTGATTCATTGGGTACGCCATGTCCATTCATTGTTGTTCAAAGATTGTTCACATTATCAATAAATACTGTCACCTGCTGCGTTCTTCTTCTCTGTGCTTCGGACACACAGTAGCGGCCAGCGGCGGCACGCTCTTTTCATGCCTAAAGGCAAAAACTAAACCAAAAACCATAGACGACGTCGTCGCAGTCAATCAACCAAAAAAGACATTTTTTTGACATTGTGACCAATGCAAATTTTTGGAATTTGGTAGTTTTTTATTTAGAATGTTTTTTCGGCATGAAAACAATAAAAACAAACCGCTGAACAACAAAAAAACATGATTTTTTCTGAATCCCGTTCCCAGGGTGCGGAGCGTGAGGAGCCGACCAATCAGCGAGTTGCATATATTAGCGTGATAGACTGTAGGTACATGTCATTATTTGGTCATTTTGAGTGACGTACTCCATGTTTTTCGATTTGGATGACTTCTAAAGTCAATTTTTAGCGTTGAAATGACTTAACTGAATTGAAATATCGTTTCAGAAATCGTTGTGTTGCAACTTAGAACATGTTTGTCAGTCGGTAGGCCATGAGATGAAACAACTAAGAACGGTTCAATATTCAAGTACACGTCAAAAATTGTCCTGTATGTTTCACTGTTGAAAATGCAACTTTCCCTGTTGTTGTTGCCCTTGTCATTGTTCTTTTTCGGAAAATGAACTTGTTGTTTTTGGAAACAGCTGCTTTTAGTTTTTCTGTTTCTTTTCTACTATTTACAGACAGTTTGTTTCAATTTGAAAACGAAGGAAAGCAGTTTTCCATTGCCAAATTCCGACGCCAGGCTATATAGGGACATCACAAAAAGCATATTTGGTACAGCGTTTACGCAGGGGGAATCAAAAGCAAAAAAACACTTATCGGGAGTTTCGCGCAGTCTCAAAGTGACAGTTTTTATGTTGTCATTTCTTTGAGTGTTTATGTCGTGGATTTTTAATTGGCAAAACTTGCTTGTGATTTATGACATTTTGTGAAATCAATTGTTTTTGTTTTGCATAATGGAAGTTTTGTGAATGTGTTGATGTGAACTGGCCGTGAGGCTTACAAATAAACTTGATCTTGATCTTGATCTTGATCTTATAAAATGCAGAAGAATCAAAAAAGCAAATTTTAAGGTGATGGCTTATGATGGGCGAATTTTTCAGAATCCACCCCCGCAGGTCGCGTCGCGGGGCGTTACAGTGTGGGTCAGAGTTGTTAGTCTCAACAGTGTATGGTTATAGTTGTTTTGTGCTTTTGATGTAAGCAGCCATAATTGGCTAGCAACCTTGACGCTTTTTTTATCTGCATGGTTGAACCGTGCTATTAATCGTTGGTTTCCCGAAAGAAATCACAGTTTTTGTGATTTCAAAGACGAACGCATATGTTTGTTCAAGTTTACGGCAGCACGTTGTGCTGACTATTTTAAGGAACTGATGTTTTTGCAATCTCGCTGCAGAGCACGAGTGCGAACATGACTTTTTGAAAAGGAGAAAACAGATTCTTGGTTTCGATCTTAGCCATTCTGCTTGGAGCTGTTTTGACTTTTAGTGTTGTTTGCTGTTTTTCTTACGCACAGATGAATTGCATAATTTAATGCAATAGGAGTTTTTCTTCATTTTTTCATCAACGTGAAAGCCGATTCAAATTGGTCTCTCACTTTCTCCCCAATCTACATCCATGCCAAGATAATGGTTTTGGTTGCGAAACCATGTATAAACCAATGGCTTTTTTCAAACCTGGTCACCTTTTCCTGCTGCAATATTTTGGAGTCATTTCTAACACAAACCGTCATCATTTGCATAATCTGACAGCTAATAAAAGCTTTGATTGTTGTTGTTGTGTGCTGAAAATACGCTAATGAAGTTACGTAAGATGTCAATAAAACCACAGGGTGGTTCAGAAGTAGTGGGTAGGTGTTTGACGCGTTATTTCTCGAGTCTTGTTGAACCATATTTAATGAAATTTTAGACACTTGTTTAGAAAAGTTCAGCTTAGATTTGTGCAAAATTTCAGAGAAATTCATTTACCTGCACACAAATGACAGAGCAAAACACAAAAAAATTAATAATGGACAAAAAATACCAGATCACGCGATACCGCCGGACAACAAAGAACAACACTCAATGCAAACATTCAAAAAACATTCAAAGTATGTGTGGCGATAACAGCAAACATCAAGAACAACGACAATAGTCAACTTCATCAAATTTCTCAAAGTGCCACCATGAGCCTCAATGCATCGCTTGCACCTATCCGTCTCGGCCAAAGCCGCCTTCTCGTGCATGTACGCTGGTTTAGCACGTTCCAGAACCCGTAAATATGTAAAAAAACAAAAAGCAAATGGGATAAAAAACATTTCGTATTCATGCATGCAACGATTCGACCGTATACAAGCTACTGTTTCACCCGGTGCCAAACAAGAGCCCCAGTTTCGTGCTGAAATCAATGTTTTTGTGTGTTTTGCTCAGTCATCCGTGTGCAGGTGAATGAATTTCTTTGAAATTTTGCACAAATCTAAGTTGAACTTTCTTGAATAACTGTCTAAAATTTCATTGAATATGGTGCAACACAACTCGAGAAATAACGCGTCAAACACCTACCCACTACTTCCGAAACACCCTGTATTTTGGATGGGCGCCTATTTTTGTATTGTTTATTGTGAAATTCTTTTCGCTTCTCCGTCTGCGTTTGTGAATACAATGCCCCTTTAAAGCACTTCAACATTTCTGAATTCAGCAATTTGAATTTGTTTTTCAATCCATAAGAGGAGCGGGTCTTATAGTTTGTGGTTTATTGCAACGACTAAACTAGTCATGTACATTGCCATTGCGGTGCACAAATTTGGATGACAAAAAAACCTAAAACGCTGTCACTGTTTGACGTCCCAGCGATTACTTTGTATCCAAATTTTTCGAGTGGCTGATTTGTCAGGAACAAATGTGTAATGATGCCATGTGAAACTCTAATATTGTGGATTTATTCAAACGTGTCCCGACTAAAATGACGTCATTTGCTTTAAGAACGCCCGATTGTCAACGTACAGGCACTAAAATGTCAGTTTGATTTGACTGATTCGATATTCATCATTTGTTTGCGGGAAGAAATCGGCTAAACTGGAAGTCTGGTTTGCAGTGAACGGCAAGCGCATGTTTGGCGGCACATGACGTCATTTCATTGGGACAGGTTTAAAAAAATAAGTCATACACAAATCATATGGAACCGTAACAAAATTATGTATTCAATTCAGCCATGTGTCTTTGGATCGGTCGTTTGGTGGCGATTGCGATCGTGCAACAACTCGTACTGCATCATATTACCGTCTACGGTTGTTATATTCAAAAATGTCCGTTTCAATTCTGGCTCACGAACACAAGACGGGCGCGGCTGCAGTCGCTGCTGAAAAACCTGCAACATTCAACTGGTAAACGTGCAACTACAGAGTCTGATGTTGAACTCGATAGTAAACGCGTAAGTCAGCTTTGGCTCGTTGTGTGTGTGTACAAGTGAGTGCAGCATACAGCTGTACAATAGTTCACATTTGCCACAATTACTTGATTATCTAAAAATGCGGGAGACGCATATAAAAGGAGGAATATGGCCTTGTGTAAGCAGTGAAAGACTGGGCTCGACAACGCTTTTCAAGTCTCTGATGTGGTACACACGGATACAAGTACATAAGAGTCATATTTTTGCGCCGCGTTTGCTGTTTAAAAGCTTGCTGAAAAGCGTAAAAACTTTGAAGTTATCTAGATATTTTTCAATTGTCCTCTTCAGTTTAGTCCAAAATCACA